>SNQJ01S0128546.1:0-15591 GCA_010110895.2 Picea sitchensis | reverse complement strand
GCATAAGAGTAAAAGACCATACCAAAATCAAGAAAGATGCTAAGATAATCCACCATAAAAGCTAGAAAGCATTCATCCAAGGCTAGCGCCTCACTCCTCCATCAACCATTCATCAAGATAGCCATAAACAAGTGCACAAGAGAGAAATAGAGCCAAAGATAGCGAAAATTTCAGACCAATACTTCTCACCATGAGGGAGAGTTATGTTCAAATGAGATCTTATGATCTCTTATTTATACAAATGTTACTAAGGTGACTTGTACCCAAATTAAGGGGTAAAACACAATATTAGGGGTCAACAACCCTAATCTTGCCCCCTTTACAAAGTAATTCATTTAAAATTGACTTTTGCATATAAGAAAACCCTAATTTTAGAAGGATGTCTCCCCTTTAAGGGATGTTTTGCCACTTTGAAGAAGTCATTGGTGTTGGAGAAGCATGGGTAGGCCTCCAAAGGCCACATGTCAAACATCCAAATGTCTTCCTTCATGGTCAAAGCCTCAAACACCTCAAAACGTCAAAGTGCCAATGCATATCATCTCACCACCATGCCCTAGGCCCCCAAACATGACGTCAAGCTCAAAAAGAGGACTTTTTGCCCCTCCTAGGCAAATCGTTTGGCAAGTGAGGGTTGGGATGTCGTCCAAGTCATCATCAAGGCCTTCCAAGTCTGATCTTTCTCACCTTTCATGCGGGCCGTTGGCATCCAACCTGTGGGCTTGTAGCCCCATGGAAGCCCAAGCTAGGCTTGTTCTCCCAAAACTGTCCACCAATTAGGTCCTGTAAAGACAAATGAGCACGCCCTCCAAGGATCTCAAGTCATAACATCATGATAAGTGAATCCAATCAATAAATAAGCCATCTAAGCATGTGCATCAAAGATCACTATATCAAACAATTAATTGCCCAAAGACACTATGCGACTTGTCAAGCTTGAATATGGGAGGGTTGATGAGGTGTCCTATTGGGTAGATCTTGCCTTAGGTTAAGGAAATTTTCCAAGAGATCCCTCTCTAAGCCATGTAAAGTGGATGAAGTGGTTGGGATCAAGACTCAACGAGCATAGGGCTCATGACATACAAGGGGTCGTAGTGTCTAATTCATGGGTGCCTTTTTAGAGGGTGTGTGGTACCTTCGTCCGAAATGCACTTGTTCCAAGCCCGTTTATTGCCTTTTATCTTTCTTTGTATTTTCTTTCAATATAGCATAAGTAGAGGTTGAAGGTCATTGCCCTGGCGTGGTGACCAGATGATGGTAATGTCACCCACAAACACCCAGTGGAAATGAGAAGGTTGGCTCGTGATGAGACCCCCTTTCTCTCATCCATGCAACTGAGAGCCATTGCCCTGGTTTGGTGACCAGATGATGACAATGTCATACCACTAGACTTTCATGGATGTGATAAGTCGGCTCGTGATGAGACCTCCTATCCTTCAACTAACCTTTTAAGCGTTCTTTATTATATTGTGGGTCCCCTTTACTCAAAAATAAGTGTTTCACTGCTTTCTTGGGTGATCCCTGGGCAAAGCATTTGGAAGGTTTATACAAGGCTTTTTTCTTTTTCCCAACATCAACCCCTCTGGGCCTTCTGCCCCTTCTTCCCATAGAATGAGGGACAACCCCTTCTTGGGTCAATACACCCTAAAATCCCAAGAGATAAGGAAATGGAGGGGAAAAATGATGGAAAATGGTAAGTATGGTCGAGAATGGTACGATGGCTTTTTAAGGGAGTTCCTAGTAGCAAGCCCATACCCAAGGAAAACCACTTACTAGGACACAATGTCAACCACCAAGGTGAAGCAGGGAAAAAGGCATAATGTCCAAGCATATATCATGAAATCTAGAGCAATCTAAGATACAACATACTCAACTGGCTTTAATATTGAAATGATTCTCACCATAATACTGACTTGTACCTCATGGAGCAAGGCCCACTGCCTTCCGGAAGCCAGCTGGTGTGGTGGATGCTATCTGTAAATCTATGAACATCTGTGGTGGTGAGAGGGGTTTCCATCTGCGCAAAAGGGTATTGTTGGTCATGTAGTCTCTCGACACTTCATATCTGCAACCCGAGGGCCTCGAGACATAATCTCCTTAGTTATCCACTAAATGGGGATAACACGCCCCACTAAAGAGATTCCATGATGAAGATGACGATGACTTGTATAACAAGTTTGTGCATCTTAAATAGAAAGGGAGTGTAAACAATTATACACACGAATGGGAGGTTCTGGCAACAAGGCAGTGCAGATTCACTGATGAACAATTGCTTAAAATGTATATCTGTGGATTAAAGGATTACATCCTTTGCGAGATTAAACTATGGAATCCTAAAACTATTGAAGATTCTAGACACACAACAAGGCTAGTTGAACAAAAAGACAAGTTCAGTAAGCCATCATTTGCAGGTCCATAAGCATCAAACAGATACTCATATGAAAAACCAAATAAGTACTCTACAGACAAGTCTAACCCAAATAAGAAATGGGTGAACAAATGTAGACATTGTGGAGACAATTGGTTTTCAGCGCACATATGCGATAATAAAAAATTATATACTTGCAAAGCAGAGAAGGAATCAGATACATCCAGTAGTGAATCAGAGAGAGAGGACAAAAAGAAAAACTCTTGTCGTAAGTGTGGAGAAAATTGGACACCAAGGCATAAATGTGAAGACACATGATTACGCTACTTTAGAATAGTGGATGGAAAGCAAGTAGAAGTTCCGAAAATAGAGGAAGAAATCATGATAACATACAATGTAGATTCTGACCATGATGAAATACTGCAAAAAGCATCACTAGCTTCAATCTGACGTGTCCAAAAAAATCGAAATGAAGAAAACAAACTTCAAGGAAAGATAATTACTCCAAAAAGAAACCAAGTATACCAACTGATCGCAAAATATATTTCACTGCATCTCAGAAAGGATAAGACCCAATCTCCAAGGAGGGAAGAAAGCAAATCTACAATTTCCTTGGCAAGAATGATAGGAAAACCACAATCTAAGACCCTAAGACTTGAGGGAGTCATAAAAGATAGAAATATAACAATACTCATAGATTCTGGCAGTACTCATAACTATATAGACATTGATCTCGCTAAACAACTAAACCTTTTCGTCTACCCCACCAAGGACCTCACCGTTAAAGTTGCTACTGGACAAAAGGTCAAAGAAGTTGGAAAATGTCATAAAGTCTTAGTTCAAATACAAGAACTGGAACTACAAACAACATTCTACGCTTTGCCACTCGAAGGAATGGATATGGTGCTCGGTGCGTAATGGTTGATACAACTAGGAAGTTATGCCACAAACCTTGAAGAACAATTCATGGCATTTAATTGGCAAGGACAACACTATAAACTATATGGTGTCGACGATTCAACTCTCAAGAATAATCGAGTGCAACCAACAAAAAAGGGACAAGTAACACATACAACATGCTCAACTACAAAGAAGCCTATTTTACAATGCTTTGAGGACAAAGCATTCCGTAAGAGGGCGGCAATGTTACAAATATAACCATTAAACTAATTAATAAATCATAATAACTAACCTAGACTAACGAAGAGACACATGCCACATCCTTTCACTCTCATGACCAGTCAATGCCTATAAAGCATACCATCATGAGTGTATTGTAATCATCCTATTATTCAATTATCAATTATTATCAATTCAAGTATATTGTTGTCTGCATATTTAATAACAAATTATATCTTTACACAAGACTATGTCAAATAATTTATTGGAGCAAAGGACATGACATTAGTCCTCCATGCACGTCAATAAAACTCTCTGATAACATTAAAAAGGAGTGATAAGTCAAAAGATGGATGCTTGCAAACCTTGTTCTTTGGAGGAAGAAGTAGTTTTAAGGAATATCGAAGGAATAAGGAGACACACATCTTTTTGGAGTCATAAGGAGAGCTTCCACAAGATGTAGGAATTAGTAGAGTTGCCACAAGATAAAGGCTAGTAAGTTGCAAATGGCTATATCAAACAGAGTTCAAAGTAGATGTTTCAACAGATATATATAGAGTAGAGTTGTTTGAAAAGGATATGCATAGTAAGAAGGCCTAGATGATGAAGGGACTTGTACTTCTACAATAAAGTTGATCACCGTGAGATTGTTGTTGGCTATTGTAGTTGCAATTGATCATTGTTGGCTATTGCTTGGTTCGTGATCAACTTGTAGCAGTGGGGGAGAAGGTCGTAGATGCAGAGCTAGTGAACATGGCATTGAATGGATTCCCAGCTTGATGGGAACCATTTGTCGAAGGTATTTGTGCTTGTGAGAGCCTTCCTAACTTTGAAAGTCTGTGGGATGAATTTATCTAGAAGGAGACTTGGATGGAGTCAAAGGCCAGCAAGAAGGGTGGTGACAGAACCTAACCCCATTTGGTCAAACAAATAAGGGTAGAATAAAGGACCCAACAAGGATAAGGGAAAGAGTGAGGAGTCGACCTCACAACCAAGAAAGGATTTGAGTAAAATGAAATGCTTCATTTGTCATATGCACGATCATTATGCATCACAATGTCTAGAGAAGAAGAAGGGTAAAGGGAAGTAGCAACATAAGTAGGTAGTAGTCTCTGTAGAAACTCAGGGGAATGAGTTTGCTGCCAAGTTCAGTATGGATTTTTCGATGGTATCTTGCCTTTCTACAAGCACGGTTTCGAGGAATGCGTGCTGTGTGGACAACAGGGCATCTCATCATATGACGCCAAGTACCCAGTAGTAGGAGTTGGTACTATTCCTTTCTAGCTCGAGTCAGGTAACTCTTTAGATTTTGATGATGTCTTGTTTGTTCCAGGTCTTAGGAAAAACTTGCTTTTAGTTTCGATCATGGAGGATAAGGGCTTTGTAGTTGAGTTCAAGAACCAGTAAGTCCTCATCAGGTTGAAAGGATCTAGCCCAGATTTAGCTTAGCTAATAAGGGTTAGAGAAGGTAATCTTTATAGGTTGCAGGGTGAACTTGTTTGAGCCCTAGTTCATAACAGTGATAGCTTGTGCGAGTTGTGGAAAGAGGATGGGGCACCTGCATCACAGGGCGTTGCCTATTTTGAGGGAGATAGTCACATGTCTTCCAGAGTTCAATATTGAGCAACATGGAGTTTGCAGAGGGTGCACGCTTGGCAAGCATGCCAAGGTTGCTTTCCCAAGCAGTGAGCATAGGTCTAAGGAGATTCTAGATCTAGTATATTTGGATGTTTGTGGATTGATGTCAGTAGCATCAATTACAGGAAGCATGTATTATCTTTCCTTCATTGATGAATTCTCTCGCAAAACTTAGATGTAAAGTTTGAGGAAGACTTTGCATCTAGAAAGTCCCGTGAACCTATTCCAATGACAGAGGATGAGGAGCATGAAGCTCCAAAGGTTGAGCCAGGATCACTAGTGATTTCCAAAGCAGTACAATAGCCTTTAGGTGAAGAGGGGGAGACAATAGCCCCTTCCACTTCTGTTAGGAGACCTTGATGGTTCACTCAGACATTGAGGGATGCTTAGAAGTATGTTGAGGCTTCTAGGAGCACATTTAGAGAGAGTAGACCTTTGAAGAAGTTTCCAGACTATATGGCATTGATGAGCAACATCATAGATTTTGAGCCTTTCACGAGGCAACAGGTATGGCGGGATGTCATGATGGAGGAGCACACCTCCATCATGAAGAACGATGTTTGGGATATAGTGCCAAGACTAGAGGGAAAGTCAATAGTGAGTTCTAGGTGGCTCTACAAGATCAAACATGCAGCTGATGGCAACATTGAGAAGTTCAAAGCGAGGTTCATGGCGAGAGGGTTCTCCCAGAAAGAGGGAGTGGACTATGAAAAGACATTTGCTCTAGTCACCAAGTCCACTTCCATTAGAGTAATTATGTCCTTAGTTTCATTTATGGGATGGAGGATAAATCAGATGAATGTGAAGACAACATTCCTTAATGGGATCATTGAGGAAGAATTGTACATAGAACAACCTTAGGGCTTTGAGGTAAATGGGAAGGAGTCCCATGTTTGTAGGCTTAAGAAAGTATTGTATGGACTTAAGCAGGCATCGAGAGCATGGTATTCTAGGATAAATGGATATTTGCAGATCCTAACTTATATTACATATTTGTTGGGATTGATCTACTCATTTTGGTGTTGTATGTAGATGACGTATTTCTCACAGGTGTAGAGAAGCTCATTGCATGGTGCAAAGCAGACATGGCAGCTGAGTTCGAGATGAAGGACATCAACATGATGCATTACTTCTTGGGTTTGGAGGTTCGACAAAGACCAGGGAAGATTTTCCTTAGGTAGGGTAAGTATGCTGTTGAGATCTTGAAGAGGTTTTGGATGGAGGATCGCAAACTTATGGCCACACCCATGATCACTAATCTGAAGAAGGTGACAGTTTCAGATTCAGAGTTAGTGGATCTCCCGTTGTACATGCAGCTAATAGGTTCCTTAATGTATTTGGTCAACACCAAACCAACTATATGTTTTGCAGTGAATACCTTGAGTGAGTTCATGATGGAGCCAAGGTAGGAACATTGGGCAGCAACAAAACATTCCCTTAGATATTTGAGGGGTACAATCGGGGTGCTGATTTGGCTTGGGATTAGCAATGATATCCTGGTTCAGCAGGAAGCAGACTCCCGTTGCACTTAGCTCAACAGAGGCAGAATACATGGCAGCTAGTATTGCTAGTTGTTAGGTCATTTGTCTTTGCAAGTTACTGTAGGATTATTTGTTCAGGGGTTGGAAATTGGAATCCATAGTCATTTACTGTGATAATTAGAGTTGTATCAAACTCTCTGTGAATCCAATGTTTCATGATAAGTCCAAGCACATAGAGAATATATATCACTTAATATGAGAGAGGATTAAGAAGGGAGCAATGAATCCCCAGTATATTCCCATAGATTAGCATGTAGCTGACATTTTGACCAAGTCTTTTGCAAAATGGAAGTTTGAAGCATTCGGAGACAGGATTGGATTAGTGCAGAGTTCCTTCCTCGCTAAGCGGGTGTGTTGAGAAATATAGCTCGGATAGGGACTTCTGCACAGGTTCAGTGTGAACATGCTAGTAGTTCGAGATATTTTGAAAAAAAATTCTGTTTTGTAACTCACTTTAGGAAAAAGTGAAGAGTCTTATATTTAGTTGTTGAGTCTATTAAAGTCTATTTCATGCATTTATGACTTAGACTAGTATTAATCTCAACCGTAGATCTCACCGAGAGATTAGGGTTTTGGTAGATTAAGGTTTCAGCGAAAAGTATAAAGACAAGTCAAGATAGAGAGTTCAAACACAGTTTTTGTCGGACAAAGGCAACGAGAGAGAGAGAGAGAGAGAGAGAGAGAGAGAGCAGGGCCAATCAGGAAGAGTAGGCCGTACAGCTACAGATCCGTATAGGTTGTACAATTGCAGATCTGTACAGTCCATAGTACATACAGCAGTACAACAGGGTTGTACAGTGGTTTTGCTTCTGTTTTACTGCTTTTCCAGCTGGTTGTACCTCTCTCAGGCAGGCTGTACACCTTTCTAGGGTGATTTGATAACCGTGCAGTTGTTGGTTTTAGCAGACTGTGGAGCTTACCTTGTAAGCTGTGTTAAAGGAATGAAAATCTGATTTGAAGGAGTAATCCCTGTGTATGTGTTTTATGCTGTCGCTGTTTACTTTTCTAGCAATTTTGTGATTGATGCTATGGTCTAAAATAAATTTCTGCATTAATTAAGTTCAGCAATTTATTTGTTTAATTGAGATCATAAGGACAATAGTCATCTAGGGTTGGTAATTTAAAAAAGGGACTGCTGAGTATATCAAAGGTACTTCGGATTTTGGAGTTACATTTGAAAACAATGAAAATTTTAGATTGATCATATTTTTGGATGCAGATTGGCAAGAAAAGTTGATGTTAAAATATCAACATTAAGTTATGATTTACTCAGTAAGTAAATTTTTTTTTTTCCACTTTCATTAATAGAAACATAATAATAATAATAATATATTTTTAAGGTCACAGCCAAGCCAGACACCAAATTGGTGTATGAGACCTCCTCCGCCTAGCGATTTACTGGTAAAGTCTACGGAGGTATGCATACCCTACCCCCCTCTGGATTTGAACTTGTGACCTCTTAGGAGGAAACACATGTTCTTAACCATTAGGTCCACTCAGGCTGTATAAAAGCAGCATGTGAAGCAACTTATAAAAGCAATTTGGTTATACGGGATATTGAGTATTTTCAAGCTACAACAGATGAAAGCAATAGTCTTTTAGTGTGACAATCAAAGTGCAATAAAAATAACAAGGTATCCAATATTTCATTTAAAATAAAAACACATGGAAGTACATGATCACTACATCAGGGAGCAAGTACAAAATAAGGATATAAAACGATCAAGTACATAACAAGGATATAGAATTGTTTTTTTGTAGGTCACAAGATCAAGTAGGTGACATTTTCACCAAGGCATTAAACAAAGAAAAGCTTGAGAAGTTTAAAACTCTGTTGAAAGTCGCTAATAACAAAATAAACATTAAGGGTTTGTTAGAAAAATTAATGTAATGTTTATTTTGTAAGACTTAGGAGGTCATTAGTGCTAAGTTATAAAGTTAATAATGAAGTGTAATGTTAGGACAAAGTTATTGGTATGTTAAGACAAGGTTGTAATCAAGTAATTATGATATAATAAGACAGTAGCCGTCCCTTACGAGAAAGTCAAAGCATATCTTCTCTTTGTTAGGCATATGTATTCACCACATGTGAATGATATGAATGGAATATGTCATTTATTCTTTGGTCACTTCTTTACCCATGTGTGTTAAAACTTTCTAATATCTTTAATTATATTGTAAGCTGAAAATGGGGATCTAGTGATTTCTTTGTCTCTAATTTATTTGGAGATAATCACCACGAGGTTGAGGGACATTCGACTTACCTAATTGATTTTTAGAGTAAGAAGGTTGGTTTTATTCTTTTCCTGGATATGTTGCTCGATAGGCTTGTGCCTTGTTTTGTACTTCCATATCAACCAACTCTTAATTGTCTTCTTCTTCATTATCGCTTGCATAAATTTTGTTCCATCTTGTTGTTGCCATAGAGTTTGTTGTTCTAGTACTAGGTGATCCTTGTGCTTTGGATACTTTTCTTGATAACTCTTGGCATCTCTTATATGCCAAATAAGAGTCCCTTGGGTGATACTTTTGACAAAATCAACAAAAAACAATCTTCTTTCAGCCGCTATAGCTTCTTTTTAGCTGTTTGTAGCTTCCTTTTAGCTTCTAGCTTTTAGGAGTCTCTTTTGCACTCCCATTGCTCATCACTATTGATGTACTCATGAGTCCCACTGGCCTACATTTTTGGTCATTCATGGACATTAATAAAATTATCTTATCTTATCTAAGTAGCATTTACAGGAGGTGGAGGCAACCTTTGAAGGTTTGAGGATTTTGAATTTGGTTGAAAATAGTCTGAACCCTATCAGGCTGGAAGAGTGCTCTTCTCCCTTCATCTGTTTGCTTCTTCATAGATATGGTCTCATATTTAGGTTCTGAATTAATTTCCGCACTGCAGGAGATTATTTAGAAGCAAAGGAAGACTTAACTTGGTATTCTTATCTTCTTTAAGAATGGGGCCAACTATTTTCTTGGGCTCAATCAACTTATCTTCAATAGATTGTGCAATGGGAAAAGTAGCAACTAGAGTTGTGACATTTTTATCCTTCTGCTTAAAATGTATGTAGGGAGGCAAAGCATCAATATAGAAGCGGAAATACACATCTTCCGATGGTCTGCCTTCTGATGAATCTTTTTGCATCTAACATTAAACCCTCTGATTGACTCTTTCTTAGCCTTTTCAATATTAGTCAACTGTTTTAGCAGTGCATGTGCTTCTAGATTCTAAAGGGGTACTGAAACTTATTTGAAATTCTTGGACCAAGTCATTCTAAGATTTAATTGACCCAATAGAAAGATTCATACTATTGTAAGGCACATGCATCAAGAGTTTGCGCAAACAACTTAACAACTACTCTTTTAGACTTTTCTACTTATAAACAGCATGCCCAAGATAAAATTAGTCAGAGGTTTCTTTGTTTTTTCTAATGCATCATCACAATAGTTGTGCATTTTCAGGAAGGGGATCTGATTTGGCGCCTAAAGTTAATGGGTCGGCATTGAGCCAAGGGGTAGGTACGCCATGCCTAATCCTCCATGTGCTAAAGGTATGTAAAAATGAGGCGATTGAGTATCTACAACAAAAGCGAGAAATGTTGAGGTAGGTAAAGAGTTTGACTTGTTTAAAGCTTACAGAGAGTGAGGTCTAGTAGGAGTAGAGGAAGAGAGTTTTGAGTCTTCTCCTTTTGGATTAACAAACAAACATTTGTCCTTTTACCCTTCTTTTCATCTTCAGTAAATGGTTTTCCCCTTGTTGTCAGATTAAAAATGAATGGCTTGAACAACTAGATGTTGGATGCCCCTAGTGGAGTCACCAACTCCGTTAATACATGATTTGTGTTATAGCGAAGTTCAATCTCGACTCTAGTGCAATAGCTATTCACACAAATGTGTAACAAGAGGGAAGAACTACTTCCTTTGGCTTAAAGGGGTAGTTCGTTGATTTATTCTCAAAATAATAAAAGATATCAGTGA
This sequence comes from Picea sitchensis, assembly GCA_010110895.2. Taxonomy (NCBI): domain Eukaryota; kingdom Viridiplantae; phylum Streptophyta; class Pinopsida; order Pinales; family Pinaceae; genus Picea; species Picea sitchensis. The sequence goes on along the minus strand of SNQJ01S0128546.1, from coordinate 4,953 downwards.
AAATAGTTAATAGTAGTTTTTTTAAATAGTTTCTTATCATGATGTGGCAATCATGTCCTTCCCCAACATAATGGGAGTATTACAATGACCATAGTTGGCTTACAACATTCAATGAAGAATCCTTTAGCTAAGACGCCATGGGTGGGGGGTACCTATTCTGCCAAAGTCGCCCAAGAGTTGCTCTTGGTCCCAATCACATGGAATGGCCCACTTGCAAGGGTAACACAACCCACGAGGGGAAAAACATGTTTTTGAGGGATTTGAACCTCGGGGAAAACATCACCACCCTTGCTTAACAATCGTACCAATATCTTGTTAGCGTAAGTGAAAACAGTTGCTTGCTAGAATTATTCACAAAATTTTTGAAGGACATCACTAGGAGATTATGCTCCAAGAAATTCTATTATATTTAGGCATAGAAGTGGATTGAATACATTCGACACTCATGATGAGTAGCAATGCCCTCTCGTGTCATTAAAATCTTGTTTTCAAGCAAAGTAAATCAAAATATCTTCTTTACACATTCATACTCTAGTATTTACAATGTGTACAATGATGTTTTAAATCTTTGTCGTTCAGACCAAACTTTCACTGAACAGATAAAGTTGGGAACAAAGTATGAAAATTTGATGAATAAACTCTAGATGCACTAATTATTTATCCAAACAAAGTCAAGGTGCCAAGTTTAACCTTCAGAAATAAATTAAGTTACAGATTTTGACTAGTACTATCAGTGCTAAGTAGTCAAATCAAAATTGAACTATAAAATATATTCAACAATAACCAGAATAAAGATTTATTAGTAGTGTTGAGTATATCAGCATTTAAGCATCCACATCACATAAATAGATTTGAGGAAGAGAGATGAGATATATTTAGTTCAAAATGAATATCTCTGTAGAGTATTTCAAAAAATAATGGAGAGTTGTCAGGTTGTATCTCTCACAAAGCATCCACATCTCATAAATAGATTTGAGGAAGAGAGATGAGATATATGTAGCTCAAAATGAATATAACTCTGTAGAGTATTTCAAAAAATAATGGTGAGTTTTCAAGTTGTATCTATCACAAAATTTCTCATCAGTTATAATAAAATATTTTCAAAAGGTAACAATAATAGAAGATGACACCAATGGAAACTTTAAAAAAGGCACAACAAGAACAATTCTCTTTAAACACTTGAACTCCAATAGCCTTGTAGAAGAAGAGGATAACAAACATTTAAGAAAAACACTCACGAAAAAGACTACAGAAAGGTGGTTGTTGGAATTAATGGTGTAATCTTCACATGTGACCACGACCATCTCATATTTTGTCATTGATGCATTTGGTTAGTTATTAATTATGCCTAGGGCTGTCATTTGATGTAATACTAGTTCTTGGTTAAGGCTGACCTAGTTCTTGGTTAAGGCTGACCTAGTTCTTGGTTACATGGGCCCATAACCCTTCTTGGGACAAGGCCCTACTTGAGTTGTTTATAAATACAGAACTCAAACCTCATTTGTAAATCATTTTTTTTGATCATTGAACTATGGCTCTCTAATACAAGTGTTTTAAACTTATGGGCACTAAATCTTTGATGTTCTCTTGTGGTTGGCATATTTTCTCTTTTATGTGTATTTGTGTGTCTTATGTGTAGCTCACTCATACTTGGGCATCTTTCTCTCTCTAATGCACTTTTGGTTCATCCCTAGCACACTTCTTTAGTGTTAGTGTTTTCTCTTTTTACTGAAGTTTTTGGCGTTGGCATTTTGTTTCCATTTGATCCTCTCTTTTTGTTTGTGATCTCAATATGGTATCAGAGCAGGTGTGAACCTGTCCTAACTATTGTCTCTATTAGGTTTTCTTCTTGGTTGTTCACGCTGTTGTGATCAGATTTTGGTGTCTGGAAGAGAATCAAATTTGAGGAATATTAGGGTTGTTTTTCATGGTGATCTCTGTCGGCTGGAAAATACTTTTTTTAAGGGCTATTGGACCCTGTTTTATGCACTAATTATAGAGATATTGTCCACTAATTTGAGCGCTTAGCACTAGGGTTTACATGCTGTTTTATTTGAGAATTTTGTCAATATTTGTTCTAGGGCTATGGGCTGGTAGCATCACTATTTTTCGTCATTGCAGAACTAGGGTTTTGGACCAGATTTTTCCACAACAATTTGGAGACTTTTGGTTGGTGGCATCACTTTCTTATCACCGCGGGTTTACCAAGTGGTAAAGACTTTTGTAGGGGTAACTTATAGGGATGCTGATGGTACACACCTCATTTTTCTTTGCTTGAGGATGGTTGAGCATGGTGGTCCTCCTTGATGGATCATGCGGTTGATTATCTTGGTTGTCTTGGTTGCTTCAGTGGCTTGTGTGGTGGATTATCTTGATGCATGTCTTCTCTTCATGATGCTTAGACGATAGAGGTGATGATGCTCTTGTGTACTATGTTATGATGTTGGTTATCTTCATGCCATTGATCAACTTGATGTTGGTACTATGATGTGGTGGTGCTTGCTCCTTGCATTATGGTATTGCTCCCTGCATAATTCTATGGGGGTGTGCTCACAACATTGATATGATTGGTTATGGCTCTTGAGGAAGAGTGCTCTCCCACCTTTAATATCTATTGAGTTTCTATGATGATTATCAAGAAAATAGACTAAAACTTTTGAGGAGAGCTCATCTCCTTGACCATTGTTTAGAGCACCTAGGGTTTGTGATGAGCGCTGTAGTATTTTTCATGTCTATTGCACTTTCATGATGATGTTTATTCGTTTAGACAACTCTTTTGCTAGAGTTGATTAGGCTTTTGTCACACTTTGGAGCACCTAGGGGGGATTAGGCTTAGGATCTAATGGTGACATGCTCTTTGACTCTTGTAGTGGAGCGCTCTTTCTTGTGAGGTGTCTATTCAATTATTATTGTGATATTTGATTAGATAGATGACCAAACTAGTAGAGCGCTCACCTCTTGGGCATGTTTTGGAGCACCCTAGGGGGTTTGATGATGGTATGGAGTTGTGAGTTTATAATGGAACGCCCTAGCTCCTAGTGTGTCTACTATGCTCCTACAATGATATTTTTTGATGTAAACTATTGTTCATTAAGAGCTCTCATATTCTTATTCATCTTAGAGAGACCTAGGGTTTTAGGGCTACATTGGCATGGTTGGAGGCTTCACACTTATGGGATAGAGCGCCCTAGGATTTTTTGTGTCTATCATGGTCCTATGGTCATAGTTGATGGGATAGACACTTGATCTTGGTGAGCACCCTTCTTTATGATGGATTTTCAACACTTGACACAACATACAGGTTATTTTAAACTTGTAGAAGAAAATGGATAGCATGGCACTTCTTGGTGAGGGTGATTTGGGTTTTTGTGTGTCTATTGTGACCTTATGATGATAATTGATTGGATAGACACTTGTTCTTGTAGATCACCTTAGTCCATCATGGTTTTCAACACTTGGCATAATTTTCATGCAATTTTTAGCCTATTGGAGAAGGATTTGATGACTTGGCACATTCCACTTGAGCGCTCCACTTCTTGAGGCATCTATTCACTTGAGGAGATCATCTTGCACATGTTCCTATGCCATTTCTTGGGGGCACCCACATATTTGGAGGATTTCCACCTTGGGATGGTGATAGTACATGCATATGGATGAGGTGGCCTTGGACACCTTCTTATGCCATCTTGATGAGGGCCCTCACTCTACTTGAGTGTCTATTTGGTCCTCCACCACTACTTTTGCCTTGGGATTAAGCCACAAGTGCCACTTAGACTCATTCTACATTATATTTCATGGGGTAACCTTGTCTGCTAGCCACACATGTGGACAAGGTTGTCTACTTGCACATCTATTCATGGATTTATTGGAGGAGATCATTTGTACATGTCTCTTGCTTCTTTAATGAGGTTGTTCCACTTCGTGCATGCTTATCTCACACGTGGGACACTTCTAGGAGGGTGCACAAGTGGATAGACATCTACTTGCTATTCTTGGAGCTTAGACTTGGTCTATCTCTCAAACCAAGGAGGCACCCTCAACTCTTGGTTCTATTTCTAGAAATTTGTTGTAACTAACTCTGATATTCTATTATCGTCGACTTAGCCCTTGGAGTTGGTTAGATGAGAGCTTCATTGAGAATTGTTTCCTACAATATTTTATTGTAACCTCCTAGAGGAAAATGTGGATATCAACAAACTCTTGTCTATTTTGAGTAAGAAGTTTGTTGAGGAGGTTAGAGATGATTATTGTACCATTATTCCTTGGAGAACTAATGGATTTAGGAAAACAATTCATTGTTTATTGTATGAGGAGTTAGAGCTAAAACCTACATAAGGGTTTGGTCTCTCCATTTGCAACTGGGATGGGGATTATTGAATGAAAGAAACTGTGAGCAAGCTAGCTCCAAGAGTTGGAGATAAGGTATCTTATTTGTGTAAGTTGTGGCTTATGTATGTATAACTTCATTTATGTGTGGTAGATTTGGTTCTAGGTGCTATGTTGGAAGATTTCTTTGTAGGTTTATGGATGATAGAGTTAACATAAGGGCCATATAGAGGTACGGGTACCTTAATGGAAAGGACCGAGGTTGCAAGTTCCTTCCCTATCCCATCTTCCTTTTGTGTTGTTACCTTTAAGAGGAAAACATTAGCATATGACATCAATTGAGTCATTTCATTTGTAGATAATCTTTAGTAGGGGCCACCCTTAGATTGTTGCCTTGAGTAGTGGATCTTAGATAGACCCTCTCCACCATCAAACTGTTAATGTTTAAGCCATTATTATAGATGTTTGCATTTCATTAGATAACAATAGCATAATCCAAAATCACTGAGAAATACACAATCACAAGAGACACAACATTTATCCTGGGAAACCCTCTAGGGGAAGAAAACCCAGCAAAACTTCCTTAATATAGATAGCCAATACAATGCCAAGAGATCTCTATGCTAA
>SNQJ01S0128544.1:49020-73207 GCA_010110895.2 Picea sitchensis | reverse complement strand
AACTCCAAAATTCTAGCCTCTAAGCCATCGCTTTAAGATAGACCACTTCATACACGAAATTCAAACCTGCAAAAAAACAGATTTCAAAAATTAAAAATTTACAATTCAAACATGCAAAATAATACAGAATTAAATTTTTTTAATTAAAATAAAATTGACATACATACCAAAAGAGTTATCTGTCATCCTCCAACATACTCTCTCCACAAAATATATTGTAAACATATTTTCCACAAAATATAATTTAGACATCTGTAAAAATAAAAAACATAATAAAAAAACAAATAACACATATCAACATATATATTGTAACTAAATATTAAATAAACAATAAGTAATAATAACATAACCAACCATAGTTAAACAGATTTAAGATCTAGTTACTCTCCAATTAAAAGTACATGATTTAAACAATTTTTAAATCTTATCTAAAATCTAAAAAAAAATTAAAAAGAAAAAATATGTTCTTGGTAAAAAAAATTTGAATTAGAGTTATATAATAATCTGAAAATAAATATAGAGCTGTCTGTGAAGAAAGTTCACCAATCTCCATATTAAGTCATTCTTCCAGTGAAATACTTATCTCTTTGTGGATAAAGTCTCAAATCCTTGAGGTGAAATTCTCCTTGTGGATAAGGTCCCAAATCCTTGAGGTGAAATTCTCCTTGTGGATAAGGTGCCAAATCCTTCAGGTGAAATTCTCATCCCAAGTGATGTTATTGTGTTCTTGGTAAAATAGATTGTGAGTTAGAGTTAGATAATAATCTGAAAATAAATATAGAAATGTGTATGAAGATAATTCACAAATCTCCTATTAAGTCATTCTTCCAAATAAATACTTATGTCCTTGTGGATAAAGTCCAAAATCATTCAAGAAATTCTCCTTGTGGATAAAGTCTCCAATCCTTAGATGTAATTCTCATCCCAAGTGTTGTTATTTGATCATATTTACACAACAATAAAATACTAATCTCCTTAGTAGTTAAATACTTCTCTTCTTCTTCTGTGGTGGTCATATAATCAAATTCCATGATGCCCTTTCAAGCTAAAGGACTCATAAATCTCCATATTAAGCAATTCTTCCAAAAAACTACTTATTGTCTAAAAAAGTTCACAAATCTCTATTTTAAAAACCATACTTCCGAAAAATACTTAACTTCTCTTTCTTCGGTGGAATATATGTTCTCATATAATACTACGCCATTCTTGGACAAAAAAAGAAAGGAATGCAATCGAGGAAAATTTAGAAACTTTCTCTTTTTTGATGTGGGATAGAATCTGTTCTCAAATATTCAAACATATTCAAGTTCAAAATTAGGTCCTTATCATGATTTAAACTTAAATAAGTTTGAATGTACACCATTTAAGACAACGACAAACTTATCTAGGGGTTCTATATAATTCGAAATAATTGAGGAAAGGATAAACTATAAATTTGAGAAAACGAAAATTTGATAAAAGTCAAGAACATACATTTATGAATCATCCTGAATGGACACATCCTTTCATAATCTGGGTGCTTCCTAAATCCCAATCTCCCTTCCGAGCACACTCTCAGGTACTCTCTTCTCAACATTAGCCTATATAACACATTTCAAATTTGAAAATTTTAAAAATTATATTCAAATGATTATATAACACATTAAATTTAAATGATTTTAAGACATTAAATGATACCTGTGAACTCCCACCCTCTTCAAACTCTCCCAATGAGAATTGAGACAAGCCTGCCAAAGTACCAGGAGATGGAATAGAGAGTTGCGAACAACAAAACTAAGAACTAAATATAGGATTCAATGTGTTCACAAATATACAAAATTATAAATGTTGTTGATCTCTTATTCAAAAGAGTGGAGATTGAGCAACTATTAGAAAAAAACATACCCGGTTCAATCCATCCAAATTCAAACTTGTAGAATCAAGTCCCCTGCCCACTGGAGATTCGTTTAACATATCTCCAAACTGTAGTTAATGACAAGAAGAACTAGATTATTTCTACAGAGACAATGATATCTAAATCTAAAACTCGAAGTAAACTATCATAAAATGCGTCAAAATGTTTCTAACAGGAAAAAATTGTGAACAGAGAAATAACCTTCTAGCAAGTTTAACCATTTGTCTAGGGCTTCTACATCTATTTGTCCTTCAAATATAGGAATAACAAAATTAACTTGTACCTTGAAAGGAGAGGTGCTTCCAAACTAGTTGCTTGATGAATATGTGCTTGTTGCTATTGGCAGGCATTGAAGGATGTGGGAACAACTCTCCATCATTTCATCCCTCTATCACGTGAGAGCTTGCTCAAGCAACAGACTGATAGGATTGTCTTCACCGTCATTTTTATTTTCTTCTACCATTGAGGGTTTCTTGGGTGTGCGAGAGCGATTCTTCAAGAGATACAAGATCAAGACCCAACTTGCTATACTTATACCTCGTCAGGGACACGCACTGAAAAATGATCAAGAGCCACCTGCTCTGATACCACTGATCTAGATTATTTTCGACACGAAATGAGAGTGGAGATATAATAAATAAATGCACAGAGATATCGTAGATATTCAATAATATAACATAAATGTATCAGAGATGCAACCATAAACACATATATACAATAATACATGATTTCTATTAATGAAAGAAATGTACAGAGACTGTAAAAATATAGAGTGAAAGACTCGCTAGAATGGTGACAACTTATCTCTGAGAAGAGATGTGATGGCTACTCACATTCGCAAGAAGATGATTACAATGAGGTTTTGAAGGCCTTTTTACAATAAATAGGAATGCCAAAAAATATAGACATCCAAAAACCTAACCCTAGGAGATGAAGCGCCAAAATTCATGTGGGCTCCGTTTGAGTAAGTTAGTGCATTAATTTCCCGGGGTCGTAACTTTTGCATACGATCTTTGTTTTAGGCGTAAGGTAGACCATTAGAAAGGTATCATCGAGGAGATTAATTTTGGGGCCTCAATCATGTTGTAATATATCATTGAGAACCACAATCTCGAAAAACCATCATTTGGGCCCTCAAATTGGCCCCGGAAGTTAAAAACTACTAAAAATAGTAAATTGCCAAAATTGTCAGAAAACTGTTTTGGGCCAGTCGAAAAAGGTGGGTGGCCACCGATATCCACCTAGATCATTCAGAATTCAGGTACTTGGCACCAACATCTATTCAGGTTTTCATGACCTTTTCAGCTGCACATGAATTCCTCTTCTACATCCCGCGTATGTATGCTACCTCCTCCACTACAACCTATGTATGTACACTACCTCATCCAGTGTAGCCTGCGTACACCTCATAAACTAGGGTTTTTTTGAAACTCTGAGATTTTTGTTGTCGTCCCTCCTTTTCTACCTTAGACTTGCGTAACTTCATATGTATCAATGAGTACTTGCAATAAACCTTTCATAAAATAATAGATATTCAACGTGGTCAAAATTCATCCTCATAAGGGACCCTTGCTCTCTTATTTATACTCTCCAAGTAGCTTCCTCGAGGGGTTATCTTCTAATTATTTTACCCAACTTTGTTCTTTTAGGGATAACCCACTTCTAACTAATTTTTCCACTTACAACCACTTTATCCACAAATATTAATCTCACCACTTCTAGTTGCAACTAATTTATATTTAAATATTTTCTTTTTTCAACAAGTTAACTCATGATTAACTCTTCATTACAACCACTTTGACTAGTAAAGTTCATCTAGGATCTTCTAGAATAAATTGACTTCTTTGACCTTCTAGGGGCTTCTATATAACTTTTGAGAGTTCTCCAATTTCACTAATCCATATCTACTCAAATGTGAGGAACTACGTGACGTACCAGATATCACAAGAAATGGAACAACATGTACTATCCATCTAGAATATTCTCACTTGAAAATTCACTAATCTCCATTACATTATTCCTCAACCAAAATTTGGTTCCTTAACCACACTGCTAGGATTACTTAGTTGCTTAACCATTTGGAATTTGCAAAGAATCTTCCCGTGAGGGATTTCACCATAAAGGGACCACTTTGGAGTTCATACATTTGGTACTTCCTATCAACCATGACATGACATCAATGATACAACTTCCTTTGATGTCAACATTTACATCAATGGCAACACATCACTATGATGCAACTTGAAATCAACCCTTTGACATCAATGAGAACATAGTCCAACAAATAGTTCATGTTATATCATAATTCCTTATATTTTCCCTCCCACCTAACTCGTGACAGATCTCCTTAATGAATACTCTGCAGTTAGGAGATAGATCATCAGTATACAAGCAATAATATTGTTACAAGTGTGATTTGTTTGTCCCATTGATGCAACCCCCCTACCCTCCTAGGGTTATGTGACCTCCCGGTCTAGGATATTTCTAAATGTTGAGTCAAATCGAGTCTTCAGGTTCCTCTTTAAACCTAATTCAACTATACATAGGCCCCTCTTCTTCTGTGTGCAGGCCTTGTTAGACCCACCTAGTTTCTATGATCATGGTTTGATCGTTATCAACCTGCTCGTCGATTGATGGTTCACAAAAATTGCGGGCCATAAACATGCTCATGTTTTACGAAAGATCCCTGTCCCCATAATATGAAAGTTCTCACCTGATCTCCTTTTGATCGTTCCCGTTGATCTCCTGCTCTGACGTGATCAACGAAAGGGCATTGTGGCCTGTGAACTAGCGCGTTCACTAATTTTTCCTTTGCTCCCTGCAATTATTCCCTATCGTCGACTTATCTTCTCATATCAACAACCCTAATGTATTTTAGGTTTCTAGACTTCAGAAATCTCAACTTCTCATGCTCCAAAAGCTTCTTTTTCTAAGCCCCTTCTTCGCATGTGTCCCCTGATTGTGTCCTTACACAAACAAGTGATTGCGGCCTGCCTTCGACATTTTAAAGTCTACGCAACTCTTATCCCCAAAATGTTACGGGATTGTTGATCTCTTGATATTTACGATGTTGTCTAAACTGGTGGTTTAGATCTTCCCTTTCCAAATATACGGACTAGATCTACCTCCTCTAGATCAACGGATGTGATATCCTTTGTGATTCCAGACTTTGGAATTTTCAAATCTCAAACCCTCGCTAACTATGACTGATTATCTTCCAGAGTGGAATATCTGCTGACACGTATTCTCCCCAATCAATGGCTATTCTCCCACTTCAGGACTTTGGTCTCCTCAACTAGATCAACGGTCCTACAACTCCCTTCCCAATCAACGATCAAGATCTTCTCCTCGTCTTCGGAATTTCCCCCCTCCACTTTTATCTGGAGTTCTATATTTGGCACCATGCATCCACCTTTACATCGACGATTGTCATTTCTTCAAATTTCCAGACTTCATAAGTCACAAATGTCAAACCTCACCTTCATTCGTACTTCAATCTTCTAGAGTTGACGATCTATGGACACTTGTCCTACTCAATCAATGACCCTTCCTTTACTTTGGGTGTTTGACCTTTCAACTCAGATCAATGGTCCTATGACCCTCTTCTTGATCAATGATTGACATATCCTTCAGGTCTTCGGACTTTTGAGATCTCAAATCTCAAACTTCACTTTTCTTCCCAATGATTTTATCTGAAGGCTATAATCCACTGACGCGTGTCCTCATGATCTGATGATCGAAAATTAATTCCGGTCTTTACTCGGAGTGCATGGATCTATGCCATGTCTCTCTTAGATTCGAAATATATGAATCACTTCAGGAATTTACCTGGAGTCTATGAATTCATGTCACGTCTCCTCTAGATCTGGCGGTCCAGATTTACTTCGAATCTTCAGGATTCGACAATCTCATATCTCAACTGAAACCTCGCTACACTTTACCCAGAGCTCATGATCTCTTGAAAAGTCTCCCCTTGTAGATCAACAACTTTCATATCTTCGTCTATTCAGGCTTCATATGTTTCAACCTTTCACCTTTTATTTCCTCTGGATCTCATGACCCGCTGACACGTACTCTTCTGGATCTAATGGTCCAGATTCTCTTCGACTCTCCGACTATTCGAGATTCGAGAATATCAAGTTTCAATCTTGCCTCCTCCTTAGCTTACGATATTTGACGACTCAGATTCACTTAGTCGATCCAATACCTGAGGGTCACTTCAGACTATCCAACGACTCAGGTCCACTTTGGATGATCGAATGACTGATATTTCACTTTGGCTTTTCGGCTCTTCAGGCTTTGAAAATCTCAAGTCTCAAACCTTGATAGGTTCTCTCTCATGTGCATGAGAAGCATCAAGTCTCATGCACTTTACACAGATCAGACGATTGTTGATATTTTTCTCTATGATCCAACAACCACTGTCGCTCCCGAGCTTTTGATTTCTTCCGACTTAGAATATTTATCAGTCTTCAAAGGTTTCAAACCTTTTCTCCTCCTACGAGTCTGATTCTTGGATCTCGTCAACAATTTTGAAAAGTGATATCCCTTCTGAGCTTGATCCTTAAAGGATTCTGACTTCCCATGCACTCTTTTCTTTCTCAGGATTTCGATAACTTAGATCGAAGGATTTCTTGAAAATAAATTCTTCTTGTCGTCCTGGCATTCCTCTCACTTGATGCACACCTTGCAGAGCTCTACAAAGTTCTCATTGACTCTATCTCTTTTTGAACTCAACACATAGTTCCTCATGTGCACTCCTTGCAATTATGTTGATGAAGGTTCAACGATATCTCTCTTGAGCTTCTCTGAGGTTAACTCACCTCTATCAACGCACTCCTTGAGGACAACGTGCACTCCTTGCAATCGAAACTCAAAGATGAGAAACAATTGAAACTCATACAATACTTCACCAATTCATACATTTATAGAATGAATGACATATAAAGGCATAATGACAAACACAAATAAATAAACATACTATATGCAGGAAAAATTGGTGTTCTATTATCTTTGTGTATCTATACAGATGTTTACAAACACTAGACTATAACAGAGTCTCAGTTCTCTCAAGTTCTCCTAACCTAACTCCATCCTGAGTTCTACTTCTTCTCTAAGACCTCTTTACAAATATCTCTCTCCCCTTTACAAAATAGGGCTCTACGAGCTTATCCTCTTCACTGCCTTAGTGCCATCACTGTCTCCATTACGACACCATACTCCTACGACTCATTACATAAATAATGATCCAGACCTGCTTACAGTCAACCATTTAAGGCGACCCTATCCACTACCTATACAAAGGTATGGCTTGGATCTTACATCCTTACAACATAAATTCCCATAGGANAAATTTTGAATTTAAAAATGGGAGGGTCAATGCCTCTCCTTTTCTCCATTGCGTGTTTATGTCTTGGCTTGCTGGCGCATTTTCTGAGGTGGAGCGATGCTCCTGCATCATACTCCACTGCTGGGAAAATCATGAGCTCATTCTCATGAGCTCCTCTTCTCCAGTTTTGAAATCCTCCTAGATTCCAAACTCTCCCTTGGAGTTGTCCTCTTCCTCCTCTCCAGCTATATTGTTGTTGTTTTTTTTGTTGCTGCTTTTTCTTCTCCTTACTCCATATTGCTGTTGCAGGTTCTCCCCTATTCAACTTCCCTTTGCTGACTTTTTCTGCTGACCTCAACATAAACCTTCTTATCTCCTCTATCACTATGTCCAGTTCCTCTAGTGGCTGGCTCTTCTTATGCGGTTTTCTCTGTTGCACTTCCTCCTCAAAGGGTAAATCATCCCAATCCCCCATGTTGTCTTTATTTCCCCTTGTGGCACTAGGTTTCCACTCTGTTACAAACTCCAGTTCTACAGTCTACTCACTGAGTTGTTGTTCAGTTTCTCCCTCTGACATATTGGTTTCTGTCATCTCCTTTGCTGGTACATCTCTAGCTTCCTCTAATTTCTCTCTTGGATGGTATGTTCCTCCATATGTCTCCAACTTATCATGTTGGATTTACCTACTTCTCTCCAGGGTTTCCAGTTACTCATGCAACTCAACAAAGTCTATGTTGTCTTCTTCCTCTTATGCTATAGGCTTCAGTGTTGCAATCATTTCCTACTCAGCAAAGTCTATGTTGTCTTCTTCCTCTTATGTTGCAGGCTCTAGTGCTGCAATCATTTCCTGCTCAGCTTCCTGGCTAAAAATTTTGAGCAATTCTGTTGAATGCTCTTCTTCTGAAATTTGCATGAATGTCTTCTAGAAGACATCTGCTAGTTTTGGATTGTCAAACCAATCCTCCAACATCCTCAATTGAGTGATCATCTCAACTGTGTACTCCTCTTCTTCTTCGCCTTGGGAATATTCTAATACCTTCTCCTTCATCATGACAGTCACTTTTGGTTGTCCTTCCTTTGTTGCTTCACTTCCATCATGTGCACTGACCTCTACTTGGTTGTTTGGTAGGAACGTCTTGATCCCTCCAATAATCAGAATGCCCCTCTGATCCTCCTCCTAGATGGTGAAATTATTTAACTTCTCATCATCTTCATTCACATAGTCTACAAATCTACATGAATCTTCACCTATCAGCACTCCTTGCTGACCTGAACTCACTTCTAAGCTCCTGATACTTTCAAACAATCTCCTCTCTTTCCCCCTGCCCACCTATCAATTTGGGACTTCTATTCTTACCACCTGGTAGTCTATGATATCAATCGATCCCATCTCATTTCCCACCTAGAAATTTGAACTTTTATCACTGCTCCTCTGGTAGTATATGAGACCTTCCACTGATCTCTTTCCATTGCCCACCTGGAAACTTGAAAGTCCATTTCTGCCCTCCTGGAATTTTATGAGATCTTTGACTAATCTCAACTCCTCCTCATCATTGAGGTGTCTCCCAATTTTTGGTTCACAGATGTGAATCAATTCCTCCTCTGTGTCACTGAGGTTTTCTAATTCCCTCAACCACCTTCTTAACTCGTGTTCCTTCTTTCTCGCCAACAACTTTTGAACATGCCACTTTTACTTCCTGTTCAGAGGACATTCGTACCTATAGTGTATCTTTACCTCTTGTTGCATCCTCAATGCTAGTTGTTCCCTCCTTTCTCTTATCTCATTGAGCTCCAGATACATCTCTTGATTTCATTTCTTCTTGCGGTTTTCTCTTCGACCATGCTCATGGCCTTCAGTAGCCATTTTCACTTTCTACCTGCCCTCCTATCAAGGCTATGGATCACTCCTCATTCGATAACATCTCCATATTCTCTTACATCTCACCTGGATGTTTAAATATTTTTTGCTACGCACATGCAACAACTTTCTTATAGAGCATCAATACCCTGCTTCCTTCACCTGCTGTGTACAGGAGAAATTTAACTTCTGATACCACTTGATGTTACTAGATCATCTCTTTTCACCTCCTTATTATTTGTTGTTTGAAAAAAAAATTCATCTCTCTCTTCTCTTTCTCTTTTTCTTGAAATCTACAGACGAAAATTCAGGCTCTCATACCACTTGATTCAACCCCCCTACCCTCCTGGGGTTCTGCGAACTCCCAGTCTAGGATATTTCTAAATACTGAGTTAGATTGACTCTTCAGGTTCCTCTTTGAAACCAATTCACCTATACACAGGCCCCTCTTCTTCTGTGTGTATGCCTTGTCAGACCCGCCTGGTTTCTATGATCATGGTTTGACCGTTATCAACCTGCTCATCGATCGATGGTTCACAACAATTGCGGGTGGTCAATGTGCTCACCCTATATGAAAGAGACTTGTCCCCGCAATATAAAAGTAATCACCTGATCTCCTTTTGATCGTGCCCATTGATCTCCTGCCCCGACGAGATCAATGACTTCAGCGCATTGCGGCCTATGAACTAGAGTGTTCACTAATTTCACCTCTACTCCCCGCAATGATTCCCTACTGTCGATTTATCTTCTCAGATCGACAACCCTAATTTAATTCAGGTTTCCAACCTTCAGAAATCTCAACTTCTCGCGCTCTGCAAGCTCCTTTTGCTAAGCCCCTTCTTTTCATGTGTCCTCGGGATGTGTCCTTATGAAAATAAGTGATTGTGGTCTGCCTTCGACATTTTAAATTCGACACAACTCCTATGCTCAAAATGTTATGGGACCATCGTTCTCCCGATGTTGACAGTATTGTCTAAACTAGTGGTTCATATCTTCCCTTTCCAAATCTATGGGCTAGATCTACCTCCTCTAGATCAATGGATGTGATCTCCTTTGTGATTCCAGACTTCAGACTTTTCAAATCTCAAACCCTAGCTACCTATGATTGATTATCTTCTGGAGTGGAAGATCTGCTGACACACATTCTCCCTAGTCAATGGATATGCTCCTGCTTCGGGACTTTGGTCTCCTCAACTAGATCAACAGTCCTATTACTCCCTTCCCAATCAATGATCAAGATCTTCTCTGGGTATTTATACTTTTCCCCCTTCGTTTTTCTTTGGAGTTCTGGATCTGGCACCGTGCATCCACCTTCACATCAACAGTTGTCATTGCTTCAGATTTATGGACTTTAAAAATATCAAATGTCAAACCTTGCCTTCATCTGTACTTCGATCTTCCAGAGTTGATGATCTATGGACACCTGTCCTGCTCAATCAACGACCCTGAATTTACTTCGAGTGTTTTACCTTTCAACTCATATCAACAGTCATGTGACCCTTTTCTCAGTCGACGGTCGAGATCTCCTTCGGGTCCTTGGACTTCTAAGATCTCAAATCTCAAACTTCATTGTTCTTCCCAATGCTTTTATTCGAAGTCTATAATCCACTGACACGTGTCCTCCTGATATAACGATCGAGGATTAATTCAGTTCTTTACCCGAAGTGCATGGATCTATGCCACATCTCTCTTAGATATGACCTCTAAGAATCACTTTGGGACTTTACCCAGATTCCACAGATTCATGCCATATCTCCTCTAGATCCGATGGTCCAGATTTACTTCAGATATTCAAGATTTGACAATCTCATATATCAACGAAAACCCTGCTACACTTTACCTGGAGCTCACGATTTGTTGACAAGTGTCCTCTTGTAGATCGATGACTCTCGTCTCTTCAGCTATTTAGGCTTCAGATGATTCAACCTTTCACCTTTTCCTTCCTCTAGATTTGAAGACCCACCAACATGTACCTTATGGATCTAACAGTCCATATTATCTTTGACTCTCTAGCTCTTTGGGCTTTGGGAATATCAAGTTTCAATATTTCCTCCTCTTGAGCTTACAATATCTGATGAATCATATTCACTTGGTCAATCTGATGCCCGAGGTTCACTTTGGACTATCCAACAACTCAGGTCCTCTTCGGATGATTGAACGACTGAGATTTCACTTCGTCTTTTCAGCTCTTCGGGCTTCAGAAATATAAAGTCTCAAACCTTGATAGGTTCTCTCTCCTATGCATGCGAAGTGTTAAGGCTCATGCACCTTACAAATGGTTGTTGATCCTTTTCTCTATGATCCAACAACCATTGTCACTCCTGAGCTTCTGATTTCTTCCGACCTAGAAGATTTATCAGTGTTCAAAGGTTTCAAAACTTTTCTCCTCCTACGAGTCTGATTCTTGGATCTCGTCAACACTTCTGAAAAGTGATATCTCTTATGAGCTTGATCCTTAAAGGATTCCAACTTCCCATGCACTCCTTTCATTCTCTGGAGTTCGATAACTTAGATTGAAGGATTTCTTGAAAATAAATTCTTCTCACCTTCTTGGCGTTTCTCTTGCTCGATGCAAACCTTGCAGAGCTCTACAGAGTTCTCAATGACTCTATCTGTTTGTGAACTCAACACAAAGTTCCTCCTATGCACTCCTTGCACTTCTGTTGATGAAGGTTCAACGATATCTCTCCTGAGATTCTTTGAGGTTAACTCACCTCTGTCAATGCACTCCTTGCGAACAATGTGCACTCCTTGCACTCGAAACTCAAAAACGAGAAACAATTGAAACTCATACAATACTTCACCGGTTCATACATTTAGAACATGAATGACATATAAAATAATATAGATAAACACAAATACATAAACACACTATATGCAGGAAAAACTACTTTTCTATTATCTATGTCTGTCTATACAAATGTTTACAAAAACTGGACTATAACAGAGTCTCAATTCTCTCATGTTCTCCTAACCTAACTCTATCCCGAGTTATGCTTCTTATCTAAGACCTATCTACAAATATCTCTCTCCCCTTTACAAAATAGGGCTCTATGAGCTTACCTCCTCACTGCCTTAGTGTCATCATTGTCTTAGTTATGACACCATACTCCTACAGCTGATTACATAAATGATGATCTAGACCTCACTACGATGTAGACCTACTTGCAGTCAAACTTTTAAGGTGACCTTATCCGCTACCTATACAAAGGTATGGCTTGGATCTTACAACCTTACAACACAAATCCTCATAGGATCAGATTTCGAAACTAAAAATGGGAGGGTCAATGCCTCTCTTTTTCTCCATTGCACATCTATGTGTTGGCTTGTTGGTTCATTTGTTGAGGTGGAACAATGCTCTTGCATCACCCATCTTGGAAAATATCCTCTCATGGTGAATGTATCCATCATGGCAACAATATTGTTGGATACATGTGATACATATGGATCCAACCTCAATCTACTCATTTTATCTCGATAATTTCCTTTCACTAGGACTAGCGGCGTATGAGTAGAAGATTCCAATCACATCTATGGCTGCATGTATTGGGGATTTGTTGCATTGTTGAGTAAAACCCTTAATTTAGATAGGCTATGATATAATCAATAGACAATGTTTAGTTTTTATACAAGCACAAGAGTATCATTACATAGAACAAATATAAAGAATACATGAATGTAATTAAATTACAAATTTAACCACAATAGTATGATTTAAAACACAAAAATATCAGGGAAACAAAAATATTCATATATTAGTCCAATGTAAAAGCATAAAATGCATAATATTACCTAATAAGAATGATTGAACATAGGTGGGATCCAACACTTTCCTTGGGATGGGTCATTTTCCTTCTTGAATTTTCTCTCTAACTACATTGAATGGAGAAATCTTGGTTCCTTGAGGAAATAATACAAGAAATCACGAGGGAAATGAATGGTAAAGATGGGAGAGTAAGATGATTTATCTCTGATGGAATTTCAATCACTTACTAATTAATTTAGTAAGCAACTGAAGGGTTGTGCATTTAATTATCAATCCAAGATCGTATAGAACTTACAAACTGTTTTTCACTGTATATGCAAGTATGATGTTGCAATTGCCAATGGGTTGTAGTACCTCTAAATGACTGTCACAAGGAAAGATATAAAGATGTTTTATCAAGTCATGAAATTAAACCACACCACTCTTGCAATCAAATCCATAATTTCAAGAATAGAAACACACTTTTGTAGGAAAGTAAATGTCACACTTGTAGGAAAGTAAATGTCACACTTTCAGGAAAGTAAATATCACTCTTGCAGGAAATAAATCGCACATGCATCAAAGGTGAATTGCTCAAGTATTAAAATGATCTTGATTGATGTGAAAAACATATGATGTCTCATGTACTGAAATGCAACAAGCCTCAAGTTGTAAAAATCAAACCATATTGTGTCATGAACAAATGTTGTAAACAAAGGAAATGAGCTAACCTAAATTGAAAACAAAACAATTGTTAGCTAGAAAGAAAAATGTTGTAATGTGAGTGCAGAGTTGCAACAATAGGAGTTGCAACAAAAGAGATGTTAATGTTTTATCAAAGCACTAAACATAGGAATTACTGGAAATAAAATAAATGTATAAGAGGTGCTACAACTACACATTCATTAGTTAGAGAAAAATATTCTACAATGTCATCACGGAGTTGCAGTGACAGGAGTTGCAACAACAACAGCAAAAAACTAGAGTTGTAACTTTTTATGTTAGTGGTAGCATCAGAAAGGTATTTCCACATAGGTTTATGTGTATAGATGTGTGGAAATCGTCCAAATCCATCTACTTTTTAATTTACTTTAATTAAAGGAATTATTAAAGTAAATTTATTTAATTTAATTATGTAATTAATTAGTTGAGTTATTTAAGAAACATGCTTAGCATTCAACATGTAATATAAATCTCAAGTGAGTATGAGAAGTAATATCAATCGTATATCACTTTGGAGATCAGAAATAGATTCTAACTCATGATTATAGAAGCAAGGATAGGATAAGGAGGAAGACACATTCACACAAAGATAGCAAAGAAGGACTTTTGCTAGTGTGGATTCATTCAAGAGTGTAGAAGAAAAGAAGTACTTTTGCTAACACTTGATAGGTGTTGAGGGATTCAATATAGAGTATTGTATCAAAAGGGATTGTTGGTCAATATCTTGGATATGTGAAGAAGGAAGTTCATCTAGATATCATATAGGTCAAGGAGAAGAGAGAACAAAGGCATACATAGGTGGGTTTCAACAGAAGGAAGCCACATGAGAGTCCTGGAGCATACAAAGATTTTTATATAGGATTTTTGTACACATGCACGAGCCATAGAGGAGACAGTTGTAGACATTCTTGGGTCATAGTGGGGAAAGTCTCGGATATCTACGGGTCACGGAAGAGACAATCGTAAATGCCTAGAAAATCATGCTAGAATTGATTGTACAATAGGTCAGCCCTTTCCAGGTTAGTTTGTAGTTGTATTTCTCTCAGTGGACCATTATCCCTATTGTTAGCACTAGAAGTCACACCTAGACTTTTGTAGGTGTAAGCCTAGTACCCATAAGAATATAAATGGATTGAATTGGTTTGCGTAGGTGGACCAACAAGACTAGGAAAGAAAGGGAGAGGGCAACAAACTGTCTGCAGAGGCATTCCATTGGGAATGGAGTCATAACATCCTACAGATAAAAGGAAATCAAACTATATATTGGATAAAAGAGATATATAATTATGAGTAGAAGCATAATGAATATGAAAAAAGGAAGAACATCCATTTTACAAAGATCCTTTCTGCAAACAGAATAAAGATTGCTTAAACAATAAACAATGATTTAATGGGCAAGCTACAACAGATCCTTTGTTGTTCATGAATCCATCAAGCAATAGAAGCTATGATCCTCAAATCCTACAATATATTCAAGCAATAAGATAACAAATAAATGGGAAAACAAATAAGACAATCTGATAAACAACTCTCATAAATCTTTAATGGATGAAATGTTGATTACAAACATGCCCTCAGGCTTACAAATGAGCAATTCAACTGCTCCTCCAACTCTCTCCTCTCTTGGATCATGAATCCAACCCTTTACTTATCAAAATCCACTTCATATATAGTGATTGATCTCTCTCTACCCTCAGGAGGTCGAAACCAAGGAACTACATATGATAATCCTCCATTTAGGATTCTGTTACAAAAGATTCCAACAAAAACATAACAAATTCCCATTTTTTGGGATCTTGTCTATTGTGATAAATTCCTTTTGAAATAGGTCGTGATGCTTGATATAGAGATGGAACACATGTCCCTCATGTCCAAATAACTCCTAGGAAACCATTCAAACCTTATTTAACAAATAACATCCCTCCCATAGCTCGAATTTGTCATATTGTTAGAGTTCCCAGCGCCTTTGACAATATGCACTATGAACTTTCTTGTAGGTGAATTTTTTATCTTTTATTCAAAAATAGGAAACAGATTAGGTTGAGTTTTTTTCAGAAAGTAAAAAACATCATGTTTTTCCTCCACACAAAATTTTAGAGGAACCCAGATCATGATTCAAAATTTATGATAAAAAAAATAATTTGTTATGTGCTAATTGCTTACAAACTATCCTAAATTACTAGTTCCCAGTGCTAGTTAGTAGTGAGTCTAGGCACTTCAAACTTTCATGTAGAAACCTATTTCACTTTTGGAACGATTCAACACCTAAAAAACTATACCAAGAGTCCAAGCGTGCAAAAAAACTTCATTATCTTGATATATCCTTTGAGAAAATCACAAAAATGCTAAGTCTAGCTCAAAACTCATAACCATCATTAAATGTTGTAAAATCATGTAACACAAAACTTATACAAAAATGATGTGGTTTTTAGAAGATCATTTGTATTTATCTTTTTGTTCTGGATCTTCTTTTGGTAGCCACCTCGACCAACATGTATAAGTTTCACTTTGCCACTTCTTCTCTGAAAGGTGGTAACTCTTCCTTCAATTTTCTGATTTCATCTTGGTGGGTTTTGTTTTTCCTGTAGAAATTCTTAAGTCACCTGTGAAGCGGGAAAAACCTCTTATCTAGGAAATTTGACTTAAATCTTATACAAATCAATGATATTACATGGAACAAATTTAAAAATAAAGGATAAGAGGGATAACCACTTAGATTTGTACTAAAACGCTTACAGGTAAAATAAATTATGCGAAAACAGGGTTTTAGCAACACAATATCAGTTCATAGAGCTGAGATATAAGTGGGGCAAATGGTTGATTTGCATAGGAAATGATCAGGTCAGTTTAGGATAAAAATTTTGACTAGTGGGAAGAGTTTTGAGTTCCATATAAGTGGGTTTGAGATTTGGTAGCAAATGGGCTTGAACAATTCACAACGTTAGCAATTTAAGCATCATAAAATCCTCTTTCAACCTTTAAGAAACATGGAAATCTTCACGAAATTCCTGATAAATATGGATTTAATGCTGATGCTTTGTGAGCCTCAACTGATCTTAGATAAATATCCAATCTTGAACAGTCTTCTTCAACCAATTTGCAGCGCCGATTTCCATCACCAAGTTCAAAATCAAATAGCACACTTCAAGGAAACTGTTAGAGATTATGTGAAAATATCCTTGAAAAATTAATTAAATGAAGGCGCTGAAAACCATAAAATTACCCTTGACACATTTATTAGTTGGAATAATTAAGTATGAGTGTATGAGGTATTCATAAGTACGATGCGAACTTTCCTAGTGAGTTGGCAACATATACATCTGACTTTTGACTCGACATCTAAACGGTTGGCAAATGACAAAAGGAAAACTTGTGTACAACTGGAGGTAGGACATGTCATGGTGATGATTCAAAGATCAAGAATGTGACTCATAAGGACCATTATACTTGTTATGATGAATAATCTTATGACATAAAGACTCTAAACCAAGGCTAAACATTGCTTTTTCTTACACAAATCAATATTTGATTTATGCCAACAAGAAGACCCAAAACCAAAGAATTATAAAACCCTATGACTCAAAATAAAACAAAACCAAAGTGTTTTTGACCCCATTCACATTCTATATTCTAACATCTAGCTCCATAGAGGATGGAGACCTCCCTGTGAGGCTCCAAGAACATGCAGTTCTAGTGCTTTATCCATTGGGCTACAGAGTCATTCACGTCCTTCCAAATTTCTGTAACTTATTCTTAAACCAAATCATACTGTTGCAAACCAAATGCAAATTGAACGTTGTACTCAAACTGAAAACCAAATACTTGCATGGAAATATTATTTATGGACACTCCTACTTATATCCAATTTTGTTTCCTACTCAAGTGATATGGTAAAACCAATACAACCATTCAAGTAATTGGATCACAAACTGAAATCTTCTTCCATCTTTAAGCATATATATAGCTGAGAAGACTAGAGAATAGAGAAATAAATGAACTATATACTCATTCTTACAACTATGGAAATCTTCCTTTATGAATTCATAAATATAAGAATGATGACCCCATTACAACTCCATATATCTTTCCATGAGATCATCAAAATCATATGAGATTACCTTTTTTTTCTTTTCAAAAGAAATGGGCTAATTGTGTGTATAAACTACTCCTTTGACAATGTTGTGTTCTCCATTCGGGAAAACTGGAAGGGAGAAGATCTGCACACTGCTTTCACTATGAATGACATTTTGTTTGATTTCTTTTGTAGGTCTAGTTTCAAGAATGGAAAATGAATACTTACTAATTTATGCAATTTGTTGGTCATCATTTGGTGATAAAAGAAGGATCAACTACTTTTGTAGCTCTTTCTTTTCACCTCCATTGTATTCCCAAGAATCATATTCATAAAAATCATATACAAGGTCAATGATAAGAGGTTCCAAAAATGTCATGAATAAATTTTGTTTATCATCATCACTATAATATTCACCAAAAATAGGTTTATTGTAAAAAAATTGTAAATCTTGGTATTCATAATTTCTTGTTTCAATATTTTCTTGAGATGTTGCATGCATATCAACAACTTGATCTTTATAAAAATTTAGGGCAACCTCTGTATCATAGTCAAAACTACTATAGGAATTCAAATCAAGGATAAATGTGTCTACAATCTTTCTATCACCAACATTCTTATAACCAAAAGGAATACTAATTGAATGTTGGATGTAGGGTTCAAATTCTTTACAACAATTTTCAAAAAGAATATCATCTAGATAAAAGTTTTTGTAATGATGATGAAAAATAGTGTGAAACTCCTTCAAAGAATGAATGATATAATTGGGGAGGGATTGACACCATTCAAAATCATGTTATCCTAAACAAAATATGAACATCTTGATTAAGACATCCTTATGGAAAAAATCAAGTTCACACATCCATTTATGCAAATTTAATAAGTGCTCACCGAAATGATCATACTTGTTTCCTCTAAATATGGGAAGGTACTCATCCTATTCATCTATAGTAGGCACTAGATGTGGAAAACCAACTATGTTTGAGAAATCAAAAAACGCATACCTCTGAGCAAGGATAACATCCATATCCGTTTCCCTCATGTATCAGTGAAGTCAGCAACATGTTCTTTCTTCATGGAGTGGAGTCACCAAGTGAATGATGCAGTCTCTATTATGTGACCAACCCTTGTTCACCATCAAAGACTGTATATATTCTATGTCATTATCTTAGGTAATATTCCTTCATTTCCATCCCCGACAATGACACAAAAAATGTTAGCACCAGAAGTTGCACTTCGACTATTGTAGGTGTAAGCCTAGCACCCATCAGAATATAAATGGAAATATATTAGTTTGATTAGGTGGACCAACAACATTGGAAAATAAAGGGAGAGGGAAGAAAAATGTCTAGAGAGGCATTCCATTGGGCATGGGGTCACAAAATCCTACAGATCAAAGGAAATCAAAATGTATACCAGAAAAAAGGGATATATAATGATGAGTAGAAGAATAGTGAATATGACAAAAGGAATAACATGCATTTGTTATAGACCTAAAGTGCCCTACTCATGCATACATGGCATTGGCCCTCTTACTTGCATAATTTTCCAAATCATTACTGAGAAGCTCTACTTATAAAACCATTTTTTAGATCATGTAAGTGCCCTGTACCACTACAAACCACGTACATACACTTATTGCATGCTAGATAGACCGCGTACATATGCTTCTTGCACACTAAACAACACACGTATGCTTGCAAAAGTTACAAAAATTAAAAATTTGTAAGGAATTCAGTGAAATTCACGGGCTATTGGAGGTTTCCTAACCAACTCACTTGCTATAGCCCATCCCCCAACCGAATAACCATCATTTTTTCATATAAAAGGATGTGTTGGGGTCTCACTTAAAAAACAAGCTTAACAACAATGAAAATCTTCCCAATTTCACTTCCCTTCCTTGCCCAAACATTTTCTACCTTTTCTGAGTTACTGCCTCAACATTCCCTCTTCAACCCTTTCTTATTCCATTCAATCCATTCTTTTCCCTTGAGGTGATTAGAATATTGAGAGAAGAGGCCTATTGAAGGTGCACTTAGAGCATTGTAAAGAGGATCTCGGACCAGGTTCATGGAATGGTGGAGGACACGGATTGTAAGTTTCAATATCTGTTTGATGAATAAAAGAATCTCTTTTACTTGTCCCAAATTATGATGTTTTATTTCTTCTCTTTGATTTACATATGACATTTGATATATAACCCTAATTTATGAATAGAAGTAGCATGCTCGTAATCCTTGTTTGCCTAGTTTTGGATGTAGGTCATCCTTAGGAGGAGACTTGTAGTCTTTGGAACTATAGGACTTGAGGATATCATCACCGGACATGGGATAAAAGGTACAGTTACCGATATTCTCTCCTATTGCCTTCTTTTCATTTATTTTGGTATGTTTGGGGTAGAGTAGAAACTAGATTGACTTTTCGACGGTCATTCTCTTTGTCTATATCTTAAACTTGGGTATAGTTAAAAGGGGGATTTTCCCTCTAGCAGAACTCGAGACCATATTGGGGATCTTTCTAGGCGTTTTTAGGGGGTTTTGGGTTGATTGATTGGTTTTTGTTTTCCTTTAGATTTTCAGTAAAGTTTATTGAGTCTGTCAAGGTTTTCTGGTCACATGCAAGGTGCATACCATCTTTCCCTGCCTTGCAATTTTTCCCTGTCGTTTTATTTTTGAAAAGACTCATAGGTGTATACACCATGTTAAGGGTCATCCCACATACATACATGCTCTGCACAATAGACAAACCGCGTACATATGCAGGTAGCTGGTGCAAAAACTCGCGTCTCTGTTTCATGAAAGTATTTTTAATAAATAGGTGGTTTCCTTTTTTCCTGATAGAAGTTCAGACTTCTTAGGGATTTCTTGAATCAAATAGAGTCTTTGTCTATGGCCATATCTTGGGCATAAGTCCCATTTTACTTGTTTCTTTAGACTTCTTATGCTTCCCCTAAAACGTTTTTGAGCAAGTTGTTGATTTTTGGATCTGCCTTTTGGTTTCTTAGTTGAATCCTTGTGATCCATAGTGGTCTTAGGGTCTTTATCAATCTTGTTTTCAGTTTTCTTTTTTTCCTTTTTTTTCTTGCTTTGAAAAAAAAAAGTTTACTTCAATTTTTTATCATTAAAGTAGTTCGAAAAATAAAAAGAGAATTTATTTTCTTGCATTCAGTTTGGTAAAGTAGTCAAGGTTGTTATTTGGAAAAATAAAAAGAGTCTTCATTTCCAAGTTCTTTTCGATTTCCTGAAACATAAGTAGTTTCTAGTTAAACAAAAGCAAGTTTTAGGATTTCTTCATTTACAAGATCTTGGAATATCAGTTAGAAAAGTTGATTTTACAAAGAGTTGGTTACAAGATTTGCTTTTAATTTCAAAGTAATTTTTCTTTCAAGTAATTTAAATTTCTCTTCCTTATTCTTCTCTTTATAACACCATAAGTTTCACTACCATACCTTTTTTTCAAATCAAGCCTTAAAAATAACGCCTAATCTAAAATACAATAGACTTTTCTATTTGTGTGGTTCACAAGCTAGTTTAGGGTTTCTGGGCCTTGAATTGGGTGGGAAGATGAAACTCTTCAAGGCCACTTTAAAACAAACATTGGATTCTGAGTACATAGAATGTTTTAGATGGTAAAATTTAGAGGATATTAAGAAGACATATCTAGGTACCAGTGGCAAAACATTCATCTCTTTAATCGCTATAATGTTGGAGATACACTTGGTGGAAGATAAGGTTTTTGAATGCTCCTGAAGCTAGTCATAAACAAGTGTTCTAGGTAGAATCATGAAGGTGGGTTACACTTTCATGACAATCAGGTCTCCAAAATCCCAAAAATCAATTTTTTCGACCGAAAGTATTATTTTTCAGCTGGAAAACCTTTCGGCCGAACCTTTGAATGTCAAATCGAACGAAAATCTGACGACGCTCTCAATTTCCATGTACAATTTTAGATGGACATATATTTTTTATCCCGTAATATCTTTTTTCCCGAAAGATATTTCAGCTGAAATAATGTTTCGACCGAAATATCTTTCAGCCAAAATATCTTTCAGCCAAAATTTCTTTCGGTCAAACAAATGTTTATATATTACCCGCACATTGCACCTGTCATAGTTTTTGTGAGTTTATAGATTATTGCTGGAGAGGTTGTGCGAAGAGCGTTTTTCATTTGTCGTTTGTACAAAGAGGTTGTTGGTGGTGGTGGTGTTTGCTAGGGGCGTTTGGTGCAGTTGGATGGGCGGTGGACGTTGGAGTAGCGGGTGACATTCAAAATTCATGTATGTTTATATTAAAATTAGATTATAGATTAGAATTTAAATTTGATTAGAATTTAGATTTTTAGTTAAGATTTAGATTTCTGTTTTAGATTGTTGATAGGGCCATATTTGACCCTGTCCATGTACAGGTACAGGCCCGAATTCGGGCTTGTACCTGTACATGGATAGGGTCGAAGATGGCCCTGTCAATAATGTTTAAATGTATATAAATTTTGAAGTTTACAACAAAGCCGAAAATTTAGTTCATAAATTTTTATCTATTAGGATTTAAATTTTTATCAATTGAAAATTTAGTTTATAAATTAGGATCAATTTTTTTTATTTAGATTTCTTTTGGCCCTGACCATGTATAGGTATAGGCCCGAATTCGGGCCTGTAAATGTATATGGACAGGGCCGAATATGGCCCTGACAATTTACAATATACCTTAAAACGCCCTTTAGGTACCCTATGTCCATGTACTCAGACCAAATTATACTATGAAAAAAGAAACCAAAACAGATTTTAATCTTGTCAAATAAAACCTCGATTTTCCGTCAAAACATAATAGGAAAGAAAATAATTGTTAAGCAAAGAACAAATCAGAAATTGCATAATTTGAAAAATAAAACTAAACTAGTCTGTCCCTGTAGAATTTAGAATTTAGAAGTTAAAGTTATTTTGGCATTTAAAATTTAAAATTTCTATTTCTGGATTAATTTTTAAATTTCTATTTAAGTAATATAGAAGTTAATTTTTTATTTTTGACAGGTCCTTGTTCGACCCTGTCAATGTACAGTGATAGGCCCAAATTTGGGCCTGTACCTATACATGGACATGGCCGAGTATGGCTCTGTCCCTTATGTTTAAATAAATTTAAATTTTTAATTTTTAATCATGATTAAAATATGCTTAAACAGGGAAAAAAATTCAATTCTTAACAAGTCCAAATTTACAATTTTTAAACAGGGCAGAATTTTCAATTTTTAAATAGGGCCGAATTTTCAATTTTTAAGCCGGGCCGAATTTTCAAATTTTAAACTGGGCCGAATTTCAAATATGTTTAAATGTTTAAATTTTAGAAATTTTAAATTTTTAGTTAAAAATTTGAGTTTAGAATGTTGACAGGGCCTTATTCGGCCCTGTCCATGTACAGGACAGGCCCAAATTTGGACCTGTCCCTGTCCATGGACAAGGACAAATATGGCCCTGTCCATGTATAGGTACATGCTCAAATTAAGGCATGTCAATGTACATGGACACGACCATATTCAGCCATGTCAATGTAGGACCTCAAGCAACAATATAAGTAGATCTACAACCAGTAATAAAGGCCCAGTTCCATATGATTTTGGTTGGTAACTTACCCAAAGTACTCAATTGTTCACCTAGTGGAAATATCTTGCTAACGAAGAGAGAATCTATTTCTCTCTTTCTCTCTCTTTCTCTATACCCCCAACTCTATCCACTTGCCACTCTTACTCTCTAGAGGAAAACCATGATAGTTTGGTCATTGTTCTACTATTTCTCTTTCATTCTGAAGTAATTATTTTGTTAGTTAATGTTTAAAATCCATATAGTTTATAAGTTTCACCTTTCCATATAAATTTCAAGAATCTATATTGAATATTTTTGACACAAGCAAAGAGCTACATTAACTATTCAACACATAATAACATATCCAATCCATTGACTAGTAAGGCATAAAGTTCCATTTGAAGCTCTATTTTTACTAGTTTTGTAGATACGTTATGACACTTTCCTGTATCCCTTTGATTTATTCATAATTTGAGATCTTTGGTAGTATATAGAAATATATTTACTTTTATTGTAGGGATGTTGATATTTACAAAATTTTGTGTGTTGATGTAATTTACTAGTATTGTGGCATTTTTTATCTTTAAATGAAAAGGAAAAGAGATGAAAGCAATCTTGCAAAAAGATAGAATTCATTTTGTTATCAAATATAATCAACCATGAGTAAAATGGAATTGAATTGCAGAGAGTGAATATGGAAATTTACTTAACAAAGAATAATCTAGTGTCATATTCTACGATTGTAGTTCAAGAACAAGGATCTATATATGGAACAATTATTTCTTGAGTGCATCGTATTTTTTAACACAATTTTGTATTGTACATGAGTCTTAAAGAAATATTATTAAAAATAAGTAATCAAAAGTGACAAAATCCTTATAAACTAAGTTCAAAGTGTTTGCTAGCAAACATTTACACTAAGAATCAACACTAAGATTCAAGATATTTTCCATGAATAGAAAATCTATATTACTTTGTTAATGTTGGTATTTCT
>SNQJ01S0128544.1:26111-49010 GCA_010110895.2 Picea sitchensis | reverse complement strand
TTACAGGTTGAGGTACAGTTTGATGCATGGTTGATGCATGGTTCAGATTTATTGGTACAGGTTTACAGTGATATATCTCACAGTGATAGTGTGACAGTGGTTTCATCATTCTACTTCTACTTCAAGGTGGCAGGATGGGGCAAGGACAGGTGATTGTAGCCACCTTCCGGTTGTAGCTGGAGAACATTGGGGGTTGTAGCCTCCTTCTGGTTGTAGCCATAGATTTTGGGAGTTGGAGATTCCCTCAGGTTGTATCCTGAGAAACTAGGGGGTTGGAGCCTCCTTCCAGTTGCAGCTGGAAAGAAAAGGAAGTTGGTACTTCCAATGAATGTAATTCTTCAAGACATATAAGAAAAATCATTCCGTGGTTTTCTCCCGATTTGGGTTTCCACGTAAAACATTGGTGTACTATGTATGTGTGTGATTGTTTATTTATTACTGATCATTATTGGATAATAATTCTACATTGATATAAAATTTGAAGAAAAAGGATTATAATTACGTTATTACTGATTCACCCCCCCTCTCAGTAATCCAACAATCCAATCTGTGATCAGATAAGAGTGCACCACTTAGTAAAGCAAGATTTCTTATGTGCCCATATTAAAGGCATAACCAGTTGGTGTGCACCACTTACTAAATATTTCTTATGTTATTAGTGGGTGTGTAAGGTTATGAATAGTGGATCCAACCATAGGGTACTTTTAATATGCACATGCTATTGAGTTATTTTTGGGTAGTTATCCTCTCAATGTAGAAATCCCTTAGTTTATAGTACACAATTAGGTCCCTTTATGTAACTTTATGTGTTCACAGTTATGTATTTAGTTCAACCATATCCACAAATATCCAACAATTTGTCGCTAAATCTCTCAAGTGATCCAACTATATAATATAACATTTGCAAAGTTCATATGTTTTATAATATAACATTATCCAATCTATGACCAGACAAGAGTGCACCACTTAGTAAAGCAATATTTCTTATGTGCACCATAGTTCATTTTGTTTATGTAAAAATAGGTTTTGGACATGGAGGGATATGATGTTTGGTGCAATAATCAACAAAAAATTAACTCAAAACTATATCAAGCAAGGGAGTTAGGGAGTTTATAGTTAAGAAATCCCTTAGTGGAAATATGGTTCCTTTATCTAACAATTAGGTGTAAATCCCTCAGTGGAAATCTTTTAGTGGAAATCCCTTAGTTTATAGTAAAATTAGGCCCCTTTTTGTAACTTTAGGTGACCATAATGTATTTCACAGTAATGTATTTAGTTCAACCATATCCACAACTATCCAACAATTTGTCGTTAATTCTCTCAAGTGATCCAACTATATAATATACCATTTGCACAGTTCATATGTTATATAATATAACATTATCCAATCTGTGATCAGATAAGAGAGCACCACCTAGAAAAGCAAGATTTCTTATGTGCCCATATTAAAGGCACAACAAGTTGTTGTGCACCACTTACTAAAGATTTCTTATGTTATTAGTGGGTGCGTAAGGTTATGAATAGTGGATCCTACCATAGGGTACTTTTAATATGCACATGCTATTGAGTTATTTTTGGGTAGTTATCCACTCAATGTAGAAATCCCTTAGTTTATAGTACACAATTAGGTCCCTTTATGTAACTTTAGGTGGCCATAAAGTATTTCACAATTATGTATTTAGTTCAACCATATCCACAACTATCCAACAATTTGTCATTAAATCTCTCAAGTGATCCAACTATATAATATACCATTTTCACAGTTCATATGTTATATAATATAACATTATCCAATCCGTGATCAAATAAGAGTGCACCACCTAGTAAAGAAAGATTTCTTATGTTCCCATATTAAAGGCATATCAAGTTGTTGTGCACCACTTACTAAAGATTTCTTATGTTATTAGTGGGTGTGTAAAGTTATGAATAGTGGATCCAACCATAGGGTACTTTTAATATGCACATGCTATTGAGTTATTTTTGGGTAGTTATCCACTCAATGTAGAAATCACTTAGTTTAGAGTACACAATTAGGTCTCTTTATGTAACTTTAGGTGACCATAAAGTACTTCACAGTTTATATGTATTTAGTTCAACCATATCCACAACTATCCAACAATTTGTTGTTAAATCTCTCAAGTGATCCAACTATATAATATACCATTTGCACAGTTCATATGTTATATAATATAGCATTATCCAATCTTTGATCAGATAAGAGTGCACCACTTAGTAAAGCAAGATTTCATATGTGCCCATATTAAAGGCATAACAAATTGTTGTGCACCACTTACTAAAGATTTCTTATATTATTAGTGGGTGCGTAAGGTTATGAATAGTGGATCCAACCATAGGGTACTTTTAATATCCACATGCTATTGAGTTATTTTTGGGTAGTTATCCTCTCAATGTAGAAATCCATTAGTTTATAGTACACAATTAGGTCCCTTTATGTAACTTTAGGTGACCATAATGTATTTCACAGTTATGTATTTAGTTCAACCATATCCACAAATATCGAACAATTTGTCGCTAAATCTTTCAAGTGATCCAACTATATAATATAACATTTGCAAAGTTCATATGTTTTATAATATAACATTATCCAATCTGTGACCAGACAAGAGTGCACCACTTAGTAAAGCAAGATTTCTTATGTGCACCACAATTCATTTTGTTTATGTAAAAATAGGTTTTGGACATGGAGGGATATGATGTTTGGTGCAATAATCAACAAAAACTAAACTCAAAACTATATCAATCAAGGGAGTTATGGAGTTTATAGTTAACAAATCCCTTAGTGGAAATATGGTTCTTTTATGTAACAAGTAGGTGTAAATCCCTTAGTGGAAATATTTTAGTGGAAATCTCTTAGTTTATAGTAAAATTAGGTCCCTTTATGTATCCCTTAGTGGAAATCCCTTAGTTTATAGTAAAATTAGGTCCCTTTACGTATCCCTTACTAGAAATCGCTTAGTTTATAGTAAAATTAGGTCCCTTTATGTAACTTTAGGTGAACATACAATATTCACGGTTATGTATTTAGTTCAACTATATCCACAACTATCCAACAATTGGTCCTTATATCTCTCCAGTGATCCAAATATATAATGTATCATTTGCAAAGTTCATATGTTATATAAAATAATATTATCACAAAAAAGTACATCTACTCCACCTCATCTTAACTTATATTAGGAATACAAATACCTCAATCCCATCCAATTTAACATGATAGTAAAGGAATTAGTATAAAAACTCAATGACATTTAAACAATGCTATTGGGAAGTTTAAAGCAATGACATATAATCCATGTCCATGAAAGACCTTCACCTCATTGTGATTAAAACATGGGTGTGTGAGGTTATGAATATTAAACTCTTTCTTTTGCAGATTCTAATGCATTACATTATATGCAGTCTTTGTGGATCCAACCATAGGGAACTTTTAATGAATCCACTTGCTTGTTGTTTTTCTGAATTTATTTCCCTTGGTGAACCCAACTTTTTTTTTTCAATGACTTCTTTGTGTGAGTTTTATTGATTATTATGAAAATATTGTCGTTTTATCTTTTGTCCCTTATCGCTTTAGTCATCAGTCCTTGCCTGAGTAGTCAGCTAGGAGCCGAATCGTGGATTGTCACTTCGGTGTTTAAAAACCTATAGATTCAAATTCCCTTCTTTTCTGTGCATGGATGATGAGTGAAGGATAAGAATCTTCCATGTTTTATAAGGACCCCTTACTTATCTTTTAGTTGATTGATTCATCATTGAATGTTTAGTTTTTATGTCTTCTTCTTTGATGTGGATTGTGAATGATAAACCTCTAAGTGGAATGACAATCCCTTGGTGAAGCCAACTTCTGATTTGAATGACTTCTATGTGTGGGTTTTATTGATTATTGTGAAAAGTTTGTGGTTTTATCTTTGTCACTTATCCCTTTAGTCATCAGTCTATGCCTGAGTAGTCAACCAGGAGCTGAATCAACGATCATCATTTCAGTGTTTAAAGACCCATAGATTCAAATGCCCTGCTTTTCTATGCATGGATGTTGAGTGAAGGATAAGAATATGCAATGCTGTATATGGACCCCTTATATTTTTGTTGATTGATTCATGGCTGAATATTCGGTCTTTGCATCTTCTTCTTTGATGTGGATTGTGAATGATAAACCTATGAGTGGAATGACAGTCCTTTTGTGAACCCAACTTCTTATTTCAATGACCTCTATGTGTGGGTTTTATTGAATATTGTGAAAAGTTTGTGGTTTTATCTTATGTCACTTATCCCTTTAGTCATTAGTCTGTGCCTGAGCATTCATCCAGGAGCCAAATTGACGGTCGTCACTTCAGTGTTTAAAAACCTATAGATTCAAATGCCCTGCTTTTTTATGCATGGATGGTGAGTGAAGGATAATAATCTACCATACTGTCTATGGACCCCTTACTTATATTTTAGTTGATTGATTCATCATTGAATGACCATTCTTTGTGCCTTCTAATGAGAGAGTACCTCTGTGGCTTGATTGTTTAAAAATTTGATTTATCTCTGCGTTTTTAATTGCTTGAACTTGTGTA
This sequence comes from Picea sitchensis, assembly GCA_010110895.2. NCBI lineage: Eukaryota > Viridiplantae > Streptophyta > Pinopsida > Pinales > Pinaceae > Picea > Picea sitchensis. The sequence continues at coordinate 44,433 of SNQJ01S0128544.1, read as the reverse complement.
AATCTCTGGAGTTTTGTTGATAAATTCTGCATTGTGGATAGATATTTAGGAGTGATGTTGACACGGGATTATCCAAACATTCCTTGAAAATGCTCTAGGAATTCTCAAGAAGGAAGAACAAGAATTCCTTCATCAACTAAGACTTTGAGTGAGAACCAACAATCTCATTAGAGGAGATTTTCAAATGAGTCTGTAAATAGATCAACTGCAAAACCTGCTCAAACTAGTTTTATGGATGAAACCTTCTTAGATAGGTTACGCATAAATACTCCTACCCTCAAGAGGTCGAAACCAAGGAACTACATACGATACTCCTCCATTTAGGAGTCTGTTACAAAATATTCCAACAAAAACATAACAAATTCCCATTTTTTGGGATCTGTTCTATTGTGATAAATTTCTTTTGAAATAGGTCATGATGCTTGATATAGAGATGGAACACATGTCCCTCATGTCCAACTAACGCCTAGGAAACCATTCAAACCTTATTTAACAACTAGCATCCCTCCCATAGCTCGAATTTGTCAGATTGTTAGAGTTCGTTGCGCCTTTGACAACATGCACTACGAACTTTCTTGTAGGTGAAATTTTTATCTTTTATCCAAAAATAGGGAATGGATTAGGTTGAGTTTTTTTTAGCAAGTAAAAAACATCATGTTTTTCCTCCACACCAAATTTCAGAGGAACCCAGATCATGATTCAAAATTTATGATCAAAAAAATAATTTGTTATGTGCTAATTGCTTACAAACTATCCTAAATTACTAGTTCCCAGTGCTAGTTACTAGTTAGTCTAGGCACTTCAAACTTTCATGTAGCAACCTATTTCACTTTTGAAACGATTCAACACCTAAAACATTATACCAAGAGTCCAAGCATGCAAAAAAAATTCATGATCTTGATATATCCTTTGAGAAAATCACAAAAATGCTAAGTCTAGCTCAAAACTCATAACCATCATTAAATGTTGTAAAATCATGTAACAAAAAAATTATACAAAAATGATGTTGTTTTTAGAAGATCATTTGTATTTATCTTTTTGTCTCGATCTTCTTTTGGTAGCCACCTTGGCCAACATGTATAAGTTTCACTTTGCCACTTCTTCTCTGAAAGGTGGTAACTCTTCCTTCAATTTTCTGATTTCATCTTGGTGGGTTTTGTTTTTCTTGTAAAACTTCTTGAGTCATCTGTGAAGGGGGAAAAACCTCTTGTCTAGGAAATTTGCCTTAAATCTTATACAAATCAATTATATGAAATGGAACAAATTTAAAAAATAAAGGATAAGAGGGATAACCACTTACATTTGTACTAAAATGCTTATAGGTAAAAGAAATTATGCGAAAACAAGGTTTTAGCAACACAATATCAGTTCATAGCACTGAGATATAAGTGGGACAAATGGTTGATTTGCATAGGAAATGATAAGGTGAGTTTAGGATAACAATTTTGACTAGTGGGAAGAGTTTTGAGTTCCATATATGTGGGTTTGAGATTTGGTAGCAAATGGGCTTGAACAATTCACAGCGTTAGTAATTTAAGCAACACAAACTCCTCTTTCAACCTTTAATAAACATGCAAATCATCACGAAATGCCTGATAAATATGGATTTAATGCTGATGATTTGTGAGCCTCAATTGATCTTAGATAAATATATCCAATCTTGAATAGTCTTCTTCAACCAATTTGCAACGCCAATTTGTAGTGCCAAGTTCAAAATCAAATAGCGCACTTCAAGGAAACCGTTAGAGATTATTTGAAAATATCCTTGAAAATTTAATTAAATGAAGGCGTCGAAAACCATAAAATTACCCTTGACACATTTATTAGTTGCAATAATTAATTATGAGTGTATGAGGTAATCATAAGTACAATGCAAACTTTCCTGGTGAGTTGGCAGCATATACATCTGACTTTTGACTTGACATCTAAACGGTTTGCAAATGACAAAAGGAAAACTTGTGTACAACTGGAGGCAGGACATGTCATGGTGATGATTCAAAGATCAAGAGTGTGACTCATAAGGACCATTATCCTTGTCATGATGAATAATCTTATGAGATAAAGACTCTAAACCAAGGATAAATAGTGATTTTTCTTATACAAATCAATATTTGAGTTATGCCAACAAAAAGACCAAAAACCGAAGAATTATAAAACACTATGACTGAAAATAAAACAAAACCAAGGTGTTTTTGACCCCATTCACATTCTATGTGCTAACATCTAGCTCCACAGAGGATGGAGACCTCCCTGTGAGGCTCCAAGAACATCCAGTTCTAGTGCCTTATTGTAACGAACCGCCTCGTTACGACGACCATTCTAGTGATAGGTGCGATTTTTTTTTTTTTGAAGTGTGTGTGTGCGCATAAACGAGTAAACAACCAGGATGAATATCAGAACATGACCAAGACGCATGATACGTAACCACACCGTGATGAACATCAGAACATTACCAAGACGCATGATACGTAACTACATGCATAAATGAAGATCAATAATTTAATAAGCGCGAACCGACCGCTAAATACGACCGATCACTTCCTCGCCCGCCCCAATTCTCAAGTAAGGTTAGGACCTCCAAGATTATCAGAGTCAATCACCAAGCCCGGCTTCCCATCGCCTTTAACCATTTAAGGTCTCGGTCATGCATCGTTTCCGATGAACATGGAGGTGTCTACTTCCAATCGGCCAATGTAACAACAACCAACTGAAAATCCGCATTTCCGGCACGATTACTCTCAAAGGAAGGCCGACAAGGAGTCCGACAACCACCAATGATCGACGGCTACTTCCCATTTAACGACCACCCCAAAATACTCAACCGGGTAGATGATCTGCATGTAATTCTAGGGTATCGCACTACCACATGTTATTAATAAATAATTAAAGATTGCAAACACGTTTTCATGACACATTAACCTTCTATTATCTATCACACAATCAGGACCATGATTTTATAGTTATGCTAGCTCCTAAAGGCTACAACCACCAACTTAACGATTACCTTATAAGATTAGGTCATTCACTAAGGTTCAATAGTAATGCACAAAAAGGATATCATTCTTAGGTAAAATCAAAGGAGTAACAACATATAACATAGATTAATGGCCATCTAAAATATCGATTTAAATGACAAGGTAAAAAAGGAAATGCATTAGGGGTGTGACACTGTCCAGACTTTAAAACAACAATAGTAAATTTAGCATTTTATTTAGGGAGACTCCTATGAGGACAAGCATCATGATTAAAGGAATCTTAACTTGAAAACAATACAATAACATAATTCTTAAAAAGGGCATCCCAATATAAGAAATTTTAAAATGGTAACACAACCCTCCACATTTCCATTGACAATATATATTAAGAGGACCATCAATTTAAGGTGTCCTATAAGAAAATTCCTCCTAACTTCAAGTGTCATTAATTAATTAACTACTTACTTTATAATTAAAATATGGCAGTCTATAAAATAACCATAAATAAAGGGGCATTGTTTAAAGACCAAATGATAAGTTTTAAATTACAGTAATCAGAGTTAACAATAATTATGAACAGATACGCCGAAATAAAATCTGGAAACACGTTCCATTAAGCCACGGCTTCTGATAATAATTAAGAACAGATACGCAGATTGTAAAATCTGGAAACCTGTTCCATTAAGACACGACTTCTGATAATAATTAAGAACAGATACGCAGAGTATAAGATCTGGAAACGTGGTTCCATTAAGCTACCTAATTTCCTCGAGCAATAATTAAGGTGTAACATCCACTTGTCATCAACGACTTTACATCTTAGTTTAAAATAGGCCACATATATAAGGAAGCGACTTAAATGCTCATACTATAAGAGACACGAAGGAAAGACGCCAGCATATCATGTACACGATGAGGATAAAATTTAAAATAACAGCGAATTAAATAATAAGCAGCGAATTTAAATTTAAAATTCAACAGCGAATTAGATACAACGGCGAATTAGAACAACATAATCAACAGCGAAATTAGAACAAACGATATTAAATATAATTTTAATATTCGACATCAAATTAGAACAAATATATCAAGCAAATGATTTAGGAACAATATAACCGCGAATTAAACAATATAACACTATATTTAAACAGCTAATTAGAACAATAAATCGGCGAATTAGAACCATATGTTAAACAGCTAATTAAAACAATATAACAAATACATTAATGTGATAGACGGTGAAGCTGGTACTATTGATCATAACATTAAAGGATAACGTCAGGGTTAGAAACGATACATGAAACAGCAAAATAAAAATATGGCAACCATTAAGGACTCAAATGCTCATTGCTGCCTAGAAAAGGAGATGGTATTTAACTTCAATGGTCGGGTAATGAATGGGAACAAGCCCCTCTTGAAATCGTGGCCGTCCCCTCGCCAAAGAAATCCACTCAAGTAGTTGGGCGCAAATAACTAAAAGGAAAAGATGTATGTAAATACGCTGTGAAGTGCTGCATGCAAGAATCCATTGATTGTCCCGCTTTGGTGGTTTCCATTCAATTAGAGTCATGGAGGAGACAAGAAATAACCCTAACGCCGGCCATATCTAGGGTGAAGCAGTAGTCAGCTACACTCAACGCAAATTGGTGGAAGGCCTCGAAAATCCCACGAACGCTGGGTCAGAAAACGCCTACCAGAGTAGCCGGGCGTAATGCCTTCTACAAATTAATGAAATTTAATAATGACAACAACACACGCAGCAGTAATATACAAACACAGGTAAATTACTACGCTAGGGTCATAATGACAGTGTCATACAAGCATTCTCCAATAATAAGGAACTCCGCGAAACAAACTCCGCGAAAATCTCAGACAAGCGCAGTGTAAATTCTCGGTGTAATTTAGCATATGAGCAGTGTAAATCTGCAGTGAAATTTCACCATTTAAACTCTCAACAAGTGGTGTATTACAACGCAGGCTTCAATAAATGAATTGGGAAGTAAGGGAAAAGGATCGGCACCCAGTTTGCATTAGATCGAAAGGTCAATGAAAACGCAGATCGTTAAGCCCCTAAAACTCAGATCAATCACCCAAGTTATCAATAAAAAATCGTCATTTACGATTTAGAACTTTGATTAGATAATTTCAAGGTGATCGATAAACACGTAAGACAAACATTTTAAGGCATCAACCCCAATAATAACCACTTCATTCAAATAAATCGTATCAGCAGTGGACAATACAAAAACGAAGTTTACAGAAAATTGAGTACCAACCATCATAAAAACAATTTACGAATTAACCATACCGCTGCTACCGCCCGCTTCGAAGATGCCCCCGTTCAGGCTGGCCCTCTCCTTGCCACTTCCTCGCTTCCAACCCTCGAATGCTCACTCTGGGTATTCCCAGCCTAACGCTGAGGGTAATTTTCCTTCAGCCTTGTCGCTAGAAGGGGCCATTAATAAGAACCAGAAAATCAAGCATGCCTCTCCACTACTGAAGCTACCACTCAAGTCACAAAATTAAGAGCACCCAACTCCACACAAGATAATCCTTCATTATCCAATCCTACAAATGTAACGCTAATACCAATCATCATCCCCTACTTCATTGCTATCCCTTTCTTTTATAGCCCAAAGTGAGACTCACCTACTCTCTTAATTAGTGATTAATTAATTTTAAATACTTCCCTCGAACGATCTCCTCACACACCAAGTGTCGCTCATCCCTAGGATCTCCATTAATTAATTTTTGTTTATTAATTAAAAATCTAAATTTCTTCACACCCCAAAATCTCTCCTTAAATCTCCTAGGGTTCCTAGATCCTCAAGTTTTCATTTATCTAAAATGTTGTTTCAAATTTAGTTAGTACTTAAATGAAGATTCTTTAGCTTTTTCCCCAATGTCTCCCACTTCTCTCCCATTTTCTATAAGTTTCCCTTAAATTCTAGTTTCCTTATTTTCATTTTATATTTATTATTCATCTTCTTTTCTTTATTTTCTCTCTTCCCACTTTTTATTTATTACTATAATAAACATTTTGTTTAACCCTAAAATGATAAATTCTCTTAGATTCTTTTAATAGAGACCACATTTTTTATTTTTATGAATTATTTATTTATTTACTTAACTCATTAGTCTAATCTCTCTTTAAACTAACTCTCTTGGTCTCCTTTATAAATTAAGTACCATGTATTTTACTTAAATTTACCCCATCATTCCTAATTTCATTACTTTTTTTTTTTTGAAGTCTTAATTTAGATGTTAGCTTCAGGCCCTAGGTTCACTTTTTGAGGATTTTTCTTAGGGCCAATTAAGTCTATTTTAGGGATGTTTTATTCTAGGTTGTTTGAACATGGAGACAAATTAATTAGGGAAGGCGGGTTGTAAAAATTTATCGTGCTATGGTCTCACGGTCGACTAGGCTGTCTCATTATCATTCTCATGCGACGTGCCCTTCAGTATGCACTAGGTGATCCAAGGGTATGACTTGCCTCTTTCTGTTTTCCTTATGTGAAGTGTCCTTCAGGATGCACTAGTTGCTTCAAGGGTGCCACTCGCTGTTTGACGGATTGGTAGACTCTTAAAACCCCTGGAGTCAACACTGGACCAGCGACCCAGGGAGACTAAGGGCTCTAACGAACAAGGCCTCAGCCTATTAATATACCTTTAGAATCATCGGGATGATCGAGCTGGCAGTCAGCTCTCAATGGCATCGCGGATCCCCCAACCAGGGTAATCGCTAACCTACAGCTCGAGCCACTACGGAGTGCTAGTGGCAGGGTTATTGCCCACACCTCTCCCTCAAACTCTCGATCTCGCGGTGTGGCCTTTTACTTCCATATGTGAGCACGTTGGCAGCTATCACGTACCGCATCATCAAACTCATGTCGCATCATGTCAAGAATATACTCATATAATCAATAGTACATCATCAAAATGAAACAATATCATCATAAATGAAACAACTAAATACACTCTACCTCGACCTAACCGAGTCCAGCAGAGTTCCATCGATGCCTCTGCGATCCTCCAAAGTCCGACACTCGCACACTCAAAGAACCGGAAATGCTAAAGACTCGCCTACAATTAAGTGTAGTAAAACATCCCGCCATATAACCCAATGCATCATAATGAAAGAAAAGTTTTATCATATAACCCATCACGGCGGGCAAGTGTCCCCAAAGAATAAGTTAGGTAAGTACGCCAGAGCGGGATCTTACATACACTTCTTGGTTTAAATCTTCGCCCAAGTTTCTTTATAAATGCCAAACAAAAGTACCACTAAAAATCATAAAATGCCTATCATAGGTCTAACTATCAAACAAAAATGGAAACCGCCGGCGCATATCATATATGCCCTCCTGTGTCGCCGAAAAGGACTATTATATCTCGCCCCTAATCGACCTTTTGACTGGCCTACCGCTTCATCGTGGCCGAATCGTCAACGCTGATGATCTAGAATGCGATCGTTTCAGCCGTGAGCGCCCCTCGTCCGACACCGTAAAGGAACTCATGTCAATCACGTATGTGATCGCACATAATGTCTCAAAACAGATACATGAAAACATCGCACATACGCCTCTAAGGAATCAAGAAAGGTTAGTCGATAGGCCATCGCCCTCGATATCCACGAACTTCAACGGACGACGGATATAACTCTTTCCTCACGATCTTGCGCCTCCTTTATCCTTTGTCTTATGGTTTGCATCCGCTCTTCCATCTCTTACCGTTTCCCGTCCCACTGTGACCCTATCCTCAAGCCGATCCTAACTCATAGGTGTCCGACACTACGCCTTCATATAGAAACTCAAAAGGCGCCATCCCAATGGTGCTCTGGTAATCAAGTGGTTATACGCTAATTCTACTAGAGGCAAAAATTCTCCCAACGCTTTTTGTTGGTCCATTACGACATACAAATACGTCTTCCAAGGTTTGGTTTGTAAGTTCTGTCTATTCGTCAGCCTTCGGGTGATACGCTGGTACTAAATTGTTAGTTCCTGCTATTGGAAACTAGCCCAAAATCGCCCAGTAAACACCGATCCTCATCGGAGATGATCTTCTTAGGCAAGCCATGCAACCTCAAAATCTCACCGATAAAACTTCGCTATGTCGAGCCCATTACTCAACTGACTGAATAAAGTGAGCACTCTTCTTTAAAGTGTCTACTACTACAAAATCAGCGTCGGTTCCTGCGTCACGTCAGTGGGAAACTAACAATAAAATCCATCGAAATGACTTCCCATTTTCGATTCTAATGGTATGTGGAGTCAGAATAACTGCCGGGTGTCTATGTTCGCCTTTACTTGTCGACACTGGAGACATCTAGCCACAAAATTGACTATGTTTCCATTTTCATTCCTTTAAGAATCGGTACATGGTCCGCCTCTCATCTTCGGTGGACTCCGGTGAGCTACAACCGCTTCTATGAGCTCCGCCGTGATCAACATCCTCAATTCATCGTCTAGCGGTAATGTAACCGACTCTAAATTTAATAAACCATCATTGCCAAAGGTAACCTTCAAATCGCTGCATTCATCATTGTGTTTTTTCCTATAAAACACTCGACCTCTTTGTACCATTTGTCGTCACATTGTAAAGTGAGAACCTTCTCACGTAGGTTCGTCTGAAAAGGCAAAATGTAGGAAGATACTGGCTCCACTCAAAGTATCCTCGGGCTACACGGTTCATCGCTCCCTTTATGTAAGTAATCTCAAAGTCGTATCATAATTCCTCGACCAACGCCGTTGTCGCTATTGCTCGTGTCGCTTTTATGTAAAATGTGTTTAAATCCATACGATCGTATTTTAGTTCGAATTTTCGGCTCCAAACTGTGTAGTACCCATACCTTTAAGGCATAAACAATGGCTATTAACTCCACGTCATGCGTCGCGTATTTCTCCTCATGCTTTCTTAACTTTTTTGATATGTAAGTGATCACTCGTCCGTATTGTATCAAGACTCCACCTAAACCTTCCTTTGACGCGTCAGTGCATACCAAGAAGTCTACGCCCATGTCGACCTTTTAGTATCGGGTGTGCCGTTGTCAACAACTCCTTAAGCTCCTAGACGTTTATCATTCAAACAAACTTCTTGTTTTTATTCCGCAATTCCGTGATTGGACCGCTATCTTCGAAAATCCTTCACCAAACCGTCGGTAGTATCCCCGTTAACCCCATAAACCACGTGACATTCGCTTCTACAAGCAGTGCCATTCCATAATAATAATAGCCTCAACCTTGGTCGATCCATGATGATACCTTCACGAGATGACATGCCCTAAGTAGTGAATCCCCGATTGATAAAAGAGCATTGGACATCTTCCCATAAACTTTGTGCTCTCGCAAACACTATAATACCAAACGAAGTGTCATTTCATTCTTCATCGTCTGCAGGATCAAAGAACGCCATGAATACTTGGATAAGTTTTTTCAAGTATTCATGAAACACCCTATTTATCAAGATCATGAATACCCTTGGGGTTTTTTTCAGTCCAAAAGGTAAAACCGTGAATTCGTAATGCCCAAATCTCGCCTTAAAGCGGTCTTAGGGATGTCATCCTCCTTGATCCTCAATCGGTGATACCCTCGGGACGAAATCGACCTTTGGAGAACAATCGTCACATTCCTTCATTTTGATCAAATAGATCACACTCTGGTAAGGGTACCGATTCTTGATCGTAGCCTTGTTTAGTTGACGTATAGTCAATGCAAAGCCTCCACGATCCGTCTTCTTCCGAATGAAAATGACGTACCACGGACACACTAGGATCGACGCTTCCCAGATCCAAAGCAACTCCTTCAGCTGTATTTTTAACCCTGGTAACTCCGGTTTACATCCGATAAGGCATTCTCGCCATCGGTTCAGTCCCCGATTTCAAGTCTATAGTAACCTAATTTTCAAAGGTATCCTGTGCAACTCTCCTCGAAATACTGCCCAGAACTCTTCACCAATTCCAAGGTGTTCTAGACTCCTTCGCTACTCCCTGCTGCTGAGCGCAAGGACGATAAAGCTTCGCGCACTTTGGCGATACTCTTCCGTATTTCCAGAAGGAAGAGACGAACCTCAAGGATACTCCCTAGTTTCGCCCTACTATCACACGCCTTCCTCACCTTTCATCATCAACTAAGCTCAACCGCTTCGCCTTTTACGCTTGAGTATCACTACGCGATCTGAATCCAATCCATGCCGATCAATGGACACGCCATAAGACCCTAAGATCTGATCTATTGCTAATCCTTTTGTGACAAATTCCCCTGCTAAGGGTACCGTAACCTTCTTTGACTCCTTCGCTTATTCCCGAGAATATTTCAATGGGTTAAACTCATTCCGCTCAATCAGCTTTTACCTTAATCCTTTTCAGCGCTTCACCCGAAATAAAACTCTCAGTAGCTCTTGCGTCTATCAAAACACTAAGGGTCCGGGTTAGCGATAGTACCCTCGCCGCCCTCGCACTACTCGTGAGATCAGGTTCTTCCCGGCTGTTATTCACACAAGATGAACTGGATGTGGGCCTTGCCCATATCTCCCACTATAGCCGGTCCGGCTGATCTGGACGCTCAGGTCCTCTCCATAGGAAAGTCACACTGGTAGTGAGGCTCCCCACAAGTCCAACACCACTTCTTCGGCCCAATAGTCCTGCAGTTCGGGTGAAGAAGATGGCCCGCTTCTACCGAACCCCGGTTCATTAACAGTCAACTGGCGGCGACGCCATTGGCCGCTGGCCGCCGTCCTTAAGGTGTCCATCACAGGCGACTTCCGTCACGTATGTGAGGAACGTGGATCCTTCGAAGCCACGATATCCCCGCTGTAGGTTCACGCATACCGACATGCCGTGGTGTGCCGGAATCCCCGGCCTGGTCTGATGGAGTCCCGGTTCACCCCGCCGCCAGCCCTCTTCCTAGCCGAGTTCCTTTTTGGACAAGATCGCGGTAAGGTTTGAGGCATCAATCCTACTCGGCACGGTAGGGTCAAGCAGCAAGGCTGTGACTAACTCATATCTTTGATCTTCAAGCAGCCCGATATGGAGTATACCGGCAGCCCATAAACGCTCGCATTCTGCACTCTGTGACGCACTTCCCATGTCGTAATCGCTGTTGGAATCCCATTGAGTCGGGACGCCAATGAATTCTCGAGATACATCTCGAACTGTTTCTCGAAAAATTCCCATGACACGCCTTCAATGAACATGTTTAGTCATGTTGCATGAGTGTTTTCCACCATAGAAGAGCGCCCCTCTTTAGCCGGAAGACCGCCATGTTTAACCTTCATGTTGAGGGTATAGTCGCCGGCGCGAAGCACACGCCATATTCTCTCCAACTATGCCTCTACGCGCCATCCGGCACCAAAGAACTCGGAAATTCACCTCGAAGTTCGTGAATACCGAACGTCAGGCTACGGAACCTCAGAGCGGCTACCGGGCCTCCCTCTCTTCCATCCGCCGATCACGCATACGCAATCGAAGGATCTCATCATCCCCATTAAATATCGCCATCGCGATCTGCTCCCCGTCTGCTGACTATTACCTCAAGTTAGACCCTCGCGTGGATGTCATTGAGGCTGCCATTCCTAGCACCTCTGGCCGTCACCGCTACATTCCTAACCATGATTACCGCATCACGCATGCTGTTCTCAATCGCCAAATGTAAAAAATCAATAAATACTCATGTCAACTAACCTCCGTGAGGAATCCTGGTCGCTGGCTTCCAACCTCGCCTCGATACCATATGTAATCTAACCGTACTGCTATTTACTCACCATTCTAGAGATAGGTACATTTTTTTTTTTTTGAAGTGTGTGTGCGATAAACGTAGTAAACCGTGATGAATATCGTAATGACCAAGACGCATGATACGTGACCACATGCATAAATGAAGATCACAAGTGAACCGACCGCCAAAATATCATCGACCGCCACTGGCCCTACCAGAAGGTTAGACCTCCAAGACACGAGCTCAATGCTCAAGCCCGATTTCCCATCGCCTTTAACCATTTAGTCTCTTCAGTATCGGGCGACCGGGTTTCGATGAATATGGAGGTGCTCATTTCCCAATCACACAACAACAACAACCACAAAAATCCAGCATCAAAAAGACGACATTTCTAAAGGAAGGCTCGACAAGGAGTCCACAACTAATTACCTGTGATCGACGCTGACCGGTTTAACTACTCCACCAAAATACTAACCTGGGTAGATACCAGATGTAATTTGTGGTATCGCACCACACATGTTATTAATAAATAATTAAAGGTTGCAAACACGTTGTCATGACACATTAACCTTCTATTATCACACAATCAGGACCATGATTTTATATAGTTGCGCTAGCTCCTAAAGGCTACAACCACCAACTTAACGATGACCTTATAAGATTAGGTCATTCACTAAGGTTCAATAGTAATGCACAAAAAGGATATCATTCTTAGGTAAAATCAAAAGGAGTAACAACATATAACATAGATTAATGGCCATCTAAAATATCGATTTAAATGACAAGGTAAAAAGGAAATGCATTAGGGGTGTGACACTGTCCAGACTTTAAAACAACAATAGTTAAAGTTAGCATTTTATTTAGGGAGGCTCCTATGAGGACAAGCATCATGATTAAAGGAATCTTAACTTGAAAAACAATACACAACATAATTTAAAAAGGGGCATCCTTATATTATAAGAAAATTTTAAATGGCAATGACAACCCTCCACATTTCCATTGACAATATATATTAAGAGGACCATCAATTTAAGGTGTCCTATAAGAAAATTCCTCCTAACTTCAAGTGTCATTAATTAATTAACTACTTACTTTATAATTAAAATATGGTAGTCTATAAAATAACCATAAATAAAGGGGCATTGTTTAAAGACCAAATGATAAGTTTTAAATTACAGTAATCAGAGTTAACAATAATTATGAACAGATACGCCGAAATAAAATCTGGAAACACGTTCCATTAAGCCACGGCTTCTGATAATAATTAAGAACAGATACGCAGATTGTAAAATCTGGAAACCTGTTCCATTAAGCCACGACCGGTAAAAAATTAAGAAATCGTGACACGCTAGAGTATAAGATCTGGAAACGGTTCCATTGCCAATTTAATTTCCGATAATACCATATGTAAACTCCACTTGTCATCAACTTAATTTTACATCTTAGTTTAAAATAGGCCACATATATAAGGCAACGACTTAAATGCTCATACTATAAGAGACACGAAGGAAAGACGCCAGCATATCATGTACACGATGAGGATAAAATTTAAAATAACAAATAATTAAATAATAAGTCAATTTAAATTTAAAATTCAAATAATTAGATACAACAGTCAATTAGGAACAACATAATCAACAAATAAATTAGAAATGAAGTTATTAAATATACTTTAATATATTCGACATCGAAATTAGAACAACATATCAAGCAGCGATTTAGAACAATATAACCGCGAATTAAACAATATAACACTATATTTAAACATCGAATTAGAACAATAAATCGGAGAATTAGAACCATATATTAAACAGCTAATTAAAACAATATAACAGCGCTATTAACAGGATAGTATCAGTAGTTGGTACCATTGATCATAACATTAAAGGGATAACGCCGGTTTAGAAACCATACATGAACAAAGAAAAAAAATATGGCAAACCATTAAGGAGGGACGACCACTGTTCATTGCTGCCGCAGTGAGATGGCATTAACTCTACTGGCAATGAATAAACGCCTCGAAATCGCGGTCGTCCCCCGCCAAAGAAATCCACTCATGAAGGCTACTGGAATCCAAAAAGCTGAAAAGATGGCAGAATACGCGGGTATATGGTGCGCATGCAAGGAATCCATTGATTGTCCCGTTTTGGTGATCGATTCAAATAGAAAGTCATGGAGGAGACATCAGCAACCCCAACGCCGCTCATCTAGGTGAAGGTAACAGTCACACCTCAACGCAGCTGAGGAAGGCGTCCGGAAAACTCAATGAACGCGGTTGTAAAACGCCCAACAGAGCAGCGGCGAATACGCCCTTCTACAGCTACGAAACGCCTAATACTATGACAACAACACACTAAGGTAATATACAAAACACAGTGTAAATTACAAAACGCAGGTGTCATACAAGCAGGTGTCATACAAGCATTCTCCACACAAGGGAACTCCGCAAACAAACTCCGTGTAAAAACTTCTATTGCCGCAGTTGTAAAACTTTGTAATTTCAAGATATGAGCAAAGTAAATCTACAGCTGGAAATTTCACCCATTTAAACTCTCAACAAGGGTTGTATTATAACGCAAGCCACTTCAATGAATTTGGGCTAAGGGAAAAGGATGGCACCAGCCATTAGATCGAAGGTCGTAGAAAACGCAGCATCGTTAAGCCCCTAAACTGCATCAATCACCCCGTGGTATCAATAAGAACACCGTGCGTCATTTACGATGAACTTGGATTGTATAACACGCCAAGGTGATCAATAAACACGTAGCATTAAACATTTTACAGACCAACCCCGACATAATCTAATGGTTCAAATAAATTCTGGGACAGGTGGATAATATAAAACGAGTTTGCTGTGAAATTGAGAGCACTCAACCATCATAAACAATTTCATGAATTAACCATAATACAGCCACTCACCGCTTCTTAAGATGCCCCGTAATTCCGTGTCAAGGCCCTCTTGCCACTTCCTCGCTTCCAACCTGAATGTTTCACCGGTACCTCCCAACAACGCCAGGGTACTGGCTTCCCCTTTTGCCCCCGAAGGGGCCACAATAAGAATCCAAAATTGCTAGGCTGCCTCACTTTTCCACGGCTAGAGCTACCACTCAAGCTTCACAAACAGTTACACCCAACCCACACACAAGATAACCACAACCACACCAAGACAGAACGCGTAATGTTACGCTGCCGATCATCCCCTACTTCATTGCTATCCCTTTCTTTATAACCACAAGAGACTCACCTACTTCAATTAGTGATTAATTAATTTTAATGACAATTTCCCTTGAACTATCTCCGTCGTCCAAGTGTCGCCATCCCTAGGATTCCACACTAATTCTCACGACACTAAAAATCTAAATTCCTCACACCCCCAAAATATCTCCATAATCCTCCTAGGTTCCCAGACTCTGCTTTTTTTCTTTCCTAAAATGATGCTTATGAATTTAGTAGTTACTTAAATGAAGATTCTTTTAGCTTTTTCCCCAAAGTCTCCTACTTTCCCCATTTTTATAAGTTTCCTAAATTCTAGTTTCCTTTATTTTCATTTCTTTTACATTTATTCATCTTTTTCTTCTTTATTTTCCTTCCCACTTATTTATTATTATTATAATAAATATTTTGCTTAAACCCTCAAAATGATAAATTCTCTTAGATTCTTTTTAATAGAGACCATATTTTTATTTTATGAATCACCTACTTATTTACTTAATCCTTTGTTTCTTTTACTAATTCCCTCTTTAAATTAAATTTCTTCTTGGTCTCTTTTATAAATTAAGTACCATGTATTTTACTTAAATCTTCTACCCTATCATTCCTTTACCTCATTACTTTTTTTTTTTTTTTTTTTTTTTTGAAGTCTTTAACCAACTCCTAGGCGGATGCTAACAGCCCTAGGTTTATTTTGGAGGATCTTTCTCAGGGCCACAATTAAGTCTATTCTAGGGATGTTTTATTCTAGGTTGTTTGGAAATCAGGGAGACAAATTAATTAGGGAAGGCGGTTTGTAAAAAATTTATCAAGTGCTAAGGTCTACTACCTGGCCGCACTAGGCTGCCTCAATATCATTCTCATGCGACGTGTCCTTCAGGACGCACTACGTGATCCAATGGTGCCACTCGCCTCTTTTTTTATTTTGCGCAATGTGCCCTTTAGATGCACCACGTGCTCCAAGGGTGCCACCTCACCGGTCGGGACTCTGGACAGGTAGACTCTAAAACCCCTGAGTCAACACTCCGCCAGTTAATCTTGTGGGAGACTATAATTTAAGGAATAAGGCCCTTCATTGCCTCTTAGAATCATCATGAGCGATCAGTAGCCTCAGCCACGTATCAGTGGTGGATCCCTCTCAACTAGGGTGGTGTAATTTAACTCTAAGGCCGAGCCACTTCATGGAGTAGTAGGGTCAGGGTGAATAAGTGGTCCACACCTCTCTCAAACTCCTCGATCTCGCAGGTGGCCCCTTTACCTCATATGTGAGCACGGTTGGCAAGCTATCGCCAGCCCGCATCACCAACCCTCGCATCATGTCAGCAACATATCATAAAATCGATAGTATATCACCAAAATGAAACAATATCATCATAAATGAAACAACTCAAATACCCCCTACCCCCTAATTAACCGGAGTCCAAGGAGTTCCATCTGTTTCAGATCCTCCAACACACCGCACACTCAAAGAAATCAGTCGAAAGACTGTCTACACCAAGGTAGTAAAAACATCCTGTCATATAACTCAATGCATCATAATGAAAGAAAAGTTTTATCATATAAATCCAGATCACTTGCGAGCAAGTGTCCTCAAAGAATAAGTTAGGTAAGTGCGCCAGAGCGGGATGTTACACTTATCCATTGGGCTACAGAGTCATTCACGTCCTTCCAAATTTTTGTAACTTATTCTGAAACCAAATCATACTGTTGCAAACCAAATGCAAACTAAACGTTGTACTCAAACTGAAAACCAAATACTTGCATGGAAAGATTATTTATGCACACTCCTACTTCTATCCAATTTTGTTTCCTACCCAAGTGATATGGTAAAACCAATACAACCATTCAAGTAATTGGATCACAAATTGAAATCTTCTTCCATATTTAAGCATATATATAGCTGAGAAGACTAGAGAATAGAAAAATAAATGAAAACAACTATGGAAATCTTCCTTTATGAATTCATAAATATAAGAATGATGACCCCATTACAACTCTGTTAAGCCCTAATATTGGCTCATTACCCCTTAATTGGGGCATATTAGATTAGTAATGTTATTTTATTTATGTCGGCTTTAGGCCATTAGTTTTAATTTAGATTAGTAATGTTATTTTAATTATGTCGGCTTTAAGACATTATTTGTAATTATACCTCCTAGTCTCCTATATATATACCAAGGAGACATTTTCATTTTGGATCATCTTGTACTTGAACATTTAAGTGGGGTAAAAGGAGGTTTCCCCCTCGAAGAGGCTTATTATCTAAAATTATCTATTTTTCAAGGTGTTGAGTACTTTTCCTGAGGTTTTTATATGCTATATTGATGTTTGGTTCTTAACATATGGTATCAGAGCTCAAGGTCTTGGGGTTTCTTTGCTACATCTGAGACACCGTGGAATTTTTGCTATAACTTTTTTTATACAACGTTTCAAAAGGAAGATCTTGGAGGGTATTTAGTAGACGGATCAAGGTACGTTGGGTTCAAAATTCATCTCCTGAGGCATTATACTTTCGGAGATATAGCCTGTACAAGATAGGGTTCTGGAATCATCCTGAAATGAGTCATTGTGGAATTTTCTCTATAAAACATTTTCTGTAACGTTTCATACCCTTTCCTCTAGAGGCCATTTACAAAAATTAGTAAGGTACCTGTGGTAAAAATTCCAGCTTCTGGTTCATCTTAAATTTGTAGATACACCTTGTGTAAGATAGGGTATCTGACTAGTCCTATTGACTAGCCTCAAGAAGGTGTTCCAGGTAAAACAGGCATAACTTCTTGCTAGTGTATCCAAATTGAGTGGGACTGGTTGCATTGGATTGTGGACAGTCTGTAGTATTTTGGGTGTGAGTGTCAGAATTTGATATCAATTATTTTGTGCGGGGAATTCTATACAAGTGAGATCTCTTGGAAAGGCAAAAAATCGGTAAGTTGTGAGGAAGTTACAGTAAATTCCACCTGGCACATCCACTTTTGATCATACCTATGGAATTGCAGAGAAGAAATATCATAGAACTACCTAACAGAAAGTTTCATACCCAGAAGGGCCGAAACTTGGGAGATAGAACAGAATAAATATTGTCTAGCAAAATCACCTCAAAATCAATACTCAAAAGTGATATTTGGCCAACATGCCACCCAAAAAGGGACCTTCTACACCAAATAATCCTCCATAAAATCCTAATTGGACTCTTGATGAAGGTGAAGAAATGCGTAGAGATATAAATGATTTACAAAAGAAGACAGTAACCAAAGATGAACTACAAGAGATGAGGGATTCAATGGAAGCTAAGTTGGATATTAAGATGGATTCAATGGAAGCTAAGTTGATGGATTCAATGGAAGCTAATTTGGATACTAAGATGGATTCAATGGAAGCTAAGATCATGGAAGTAATGAGAAATTTTGTAACAGAGAAGACACCCAA
>SNQJ01S0128542.1:0-26102 GCA_010110895.2 Picea sitchensis | reverse complement strand
GTGAATACCAATATAATGTGGCTTATATTTTCCTAACGAATAATTGGAGGCAATTAATCCAAGTGGATTGTGACCCAACAATAATTTGACTTAGAGTTTGTCTCTACCAAATTAAAAAAATCTTTAGCTTTTGCAAAGCTGATATTATAGTCACCTCGAGATAGTGAGGGTTTGTTTGAAACTAAAGCATTACCTAACAACAATATGTTCCTCATTTCCACTTTTGATCCAGGGTGTGGAGACATCCTAATGTATCTCCAAATGCAGTGGTGTCCTTCTCACCTCTCATGAAATGAACATCAATGCATTCACCATCACATGAAGAGCTACCACATCATTGAATACACTTTGGATTGTCAAGGGGTTGATCTCATTTTACATTCATGCTTGAATCAAGAACATGCCAAGAAGGTTCTTAATGATTATTGTAGTGGAGCATGTGGTCATATTTTAGGTTGGCAATAACTTAGAAGATTTTGCATGTAGGATATTTCTGGCCATCCATTTTCAAAGATTTCATTGAAGAAGTCAAGAAACGTTTCCTATGTTAGATATTTATGAGAAAGATGCACGCTCATCTAATTCCATTGTACCTTGTTGTTACCATTGGCCCCTTCACCAAAGGGGGGTTGATTTTACAATGTGTCATATAGATTTAGTGAGGTTAGGGAAGACTTGAATAAGTGGGTAGAATCCATGCCTACTTTTATGAATGATGGTGAGATAACAAATTTGTTCATATTCAATCATGTCATCACTAGGTTCAGTGTACCGAAAGAGATCATCACAGATCTTGACACTCATTTTCAAAATAAAATGATGGTAGAATAAGTAGACAAATTTGATTTCCAATAGGAACATTCATCCCCCAACTATCCTTGGGTGAATGGACAAGTAGAATTTTTTAACAAGGTCCTTAAAACCATACTCTAGAGGACAATTAATAAAAGAAAGTCTAATTGGAATTTAATGTTATTTCCAACTGTTGTGATATGAGGGATTACACAGTAAGGAGTTACTGACCGTGCAATCAAACAACCATAATATATAACAAAATACTATACATGCATGCATACATATATGTAGGACGGGAAGAAAGTAATAGTGGAACCAACAAGTAGTATATTTTATTATATGATCATCAACAACCACTTCCATTACATATCCATTTCTATTTATACATTTACAATAAAGGAAGGTAGTTGCAATTTCCATAACTATTTTGGTCAGTTGATCCCATCAAGTGATGAATTGGCCCAACCACCTAGTCGATTAACCTTTATAGTCAACTTACTCTTTACATTGGTCAACCCTTTGGCCTAGTCAAATGGTTGACTAGGCCCCTCCAATGTCTCCCCCAACCTCAAATCCTTCTTTGTCCTGAAAAAGGGGGGATTTGAAGATCCTACAAAATTATAACAAAATACAATTATGGTTTGTTGATTTGTATGTTGGTGGTTTGGAATGATGGTTCTGGAACATTTGGCTGATTGGTCGATGTGCTAGGGTTGATGAACTTGAACCATAATTATGGACGTGACACTAGAGGTGCCTACTGTCTGGGGGTCTCCCTTGTGATTTATATAGAAATAATGTATTTTGAGGGGCAATATGATTTAATCATTTTTGAAAACTTCTTTTTTCTTATAATTCCTACTTTGTTGTGATAGAGATTTTTTTCATTTCAACTAAATAGTCCAACTTTTCTGGTACATAGGAATCCTATAATGCGACTAAGTCTAGGTTATACTTTTCCTACATCTGCTGAACTTGTTCGTCAATATACCATTTATGTTTTGGGGCAATTATGGCCTCCATATATTTCCTTCCTAGAACCATTCCTTCTCTTTTGCTTGTAAGTTAGCTTCAACTTTATTCTCTTTCTGAAGTTGTGCCACTAAGGTATCCCAACTTCATGCATATGTTGTCGAGCATTATCAACTATCGAATTATAGAATGAGTGAATACATAACTTTTAACTTTATATAGACATTAGATTGTCTAGTTGGTTAAGACAATGTCCATGCTTGATGCATGGGTGAAAGTTTTAGATAAGTATTCTTTTATTTCCTCAGAATTCTTGTGCTCTGTCAAAATTGGCCTTTTTTGGTTGTCTTTCAATCTTTGATTCTCATTGAGAAACTGTTGATATCAATCGATTAGGTCATCGACCAGAGTTTACATACAATATAAGGCATCAACTAGAGGATTGACTAGGGTGGGTATGAGTGTATCTTCTTTATTTATTTTTAGGAATTCCATGTAGCTTCCAATTTTCCTTCGATGATGCCTTAAATTCTTGGTTGATTCACTCTATCTCTTATATACCTCTTTGTATATTGCTTTATAAAGCTCTTGGATATGAATGTTGGATCCATGGGATCAAATTCCACAACATATTTCTCTTGATGTTATCCCTCGATTATGAAGGATTTTATTTATTTATTTATTTTCTTCTGTTGGCCACTTTTGTTGAGGAAACCTTGTGCATGAATTGATTTTCTCTTGTTGTTGGGTCAAATATTGTGGTGAATGTTTCTTAGCTAGTTTTTGTTGGTCATGTTGGCCTCTGTCTGCATCAAATGATATGGTTGTTTCCTCCCACTGTGGTAGTAGTTTTTTAATCCCTAGACAAAGCCCCATGTTAAGTATAAAACCACTTATTAAGCCTTAGATATTGAATTATTACATTTCTAGTGTTATATTAGTAGGAAGTCTAAAACCCTTCATTGTACCCTTTCCCCTTCACTGTACCCTTTGTCTCCTATATATATACCAAGGAGACCTAGTGTTGGTTTGTACTATGAGTTCTACCTTTAACATAATTGACCCAGGTTCAGGGCTACTAGGGATCCAACAAAGCCTCTAAAACTATCGGCCCTCCTGGTAAACCAGAAGGCAACACAATACACAGAGTGCACTACACAGTCTCACCTGAGATAATCTTAATGGGTGACTGCAATACTCAAGTACTTGTAGTCCAGGTCTGAATGGGGGTCTGTGAGTTGCGCACTGGGAGTTCTATTTAACTTATTAGAGCAATATACTGTCATTCCCAATTATGCATGTAATGTAATCAAAACTCATTAGCTCATTCATTCATCATGCTAACATCTACTCATAAACAGTAAAAGAGAGACAATAATTCAATCACATAACACATGTTTTACCATGGTTCACCCCCTCCTAGGCTACGTCCACAAAGATATGGCTCTCAAGCTCTTCTATTATGGTAGTTCCAAAACTACAACGCCATGCGCGTTACAATTTGTTCTCAGTCGGGTCAAGATCTATTATGAGGCAGACTAGATCACACTAGGCTCCTCAGCCTGTGATCTAACCCTCAATATCTACCCTCATGACCCATATACAACTCAACAACTTACAAAATTGGATCGGATTATAGTAGTGTTACCGACTAGCTACCTTTTCTCATGCAAGTAACATTCCCTAAATTAATCTTTGTTCAAAAGTGTGTCTCTTTCCCTTTCATCCTAGGTATATATATATATACGTTTCAGGCTCATCAACCATTACAATGTATTACAAAACCCCTAACCCTAGAGTCGTTAGGTCTTCCATGCATGCGCGCGTGCTACTCTTCCTTCCAACTGTCGCTTTCCTTGTGCATGCCTTTCTTCCCAAAATAACCATTCTTTTTTATTTGGCCTACTTCCAACACCTAGTCTTAGGATCATCTTATCTCTTATCGTACATTTAATATATTATAAACGAAGGTTTCCTCCTCAAAGTGTATTATTATTCATTTATTTTTTTGATCAATCTCAAGGTGTTGGTTCATAATATTTGGTGTCATAGCATATGATCCTATGGTTTCTCTCTTTCAATTGATACATCTTGGAATTTTCACTATAATTTTTTTATAGAACAATACAAATAGTGGAATTTCGAGGAGATGGAGGAGACATATCTAATTATTTCTAGTCCAATTTTCAAGTTCTGGGTTGTTATAGTTTCAAAGATATATTTCGTGGAAGTTAGGGTTTGTGACTAGACCTAAAATTAGTCTCAAAAGAGTCATATTTTTATTTTCTTTATAAAACTTTTTCCGTGAAGTTTCAGACTCTGAAATTTTCAAAATCCTGAGAAGACATAGTAAATTACATGAGGTAAAATTTCATATTTTTAATCATTATAATTTATGATATATATCTTGTGGAAGCTGGGCTTGTTTACTCATCCTGATTAGTCTTAAACAAGTCATTTTGGTAATTTTCTATAACTTTTTATCAGTGAAGGTTCAAATTATGAAATTTTCAGGAGTTTAAGAAGTCATATTAGAGTAGTACATGACAAAATTTCAGATTCATAATGAATCAATTTTCATATATATATTAGGAAAAAGTTCAACCATCTAGAAAGTCTCGAAAATTAGGGTTTGAAAGGTATGTAACTTACAATTGGCATAACCTTTTATTGGAAGACCTATTTTTAGTGATTCAAAATTCATGATAAAGAGAAAATAGAGGGGTATTATTATTTCTATCCCACATGGCTCCAAAAAATATTTCAACACCAATTAAACCTCTAGAAATCTCATCTATAACTCATGAATAAAATGAGGAGATATATAACAATCTATCCAAATTGGAGGACCAACTTAATTATTTAAGTGCTAGGTCAATAACAAGTGATGAGTTGGTAAACACACAAACAAAAATTCAATAAACAGAAAATAAGATGGATGAAATGAAAAAATACATGAATTCCATAGAAACCATTCTCTTATAGCGGATCCCTAAAAGGGATACAAAGATCCAAGTAAATCATGAAAATAAGGAGAACAATGGTGTTGAGACTCAATCACATGTGGGCAATATTTTGTCACAATTAGAGAGCTCAAATACTGAATCTCAGAATCATTCATGACTCCAAGATCCACATAATCAAGGTTTTAATGTGACACCGAGGAACTACTTCATTTAGAAGATCGATATGAGGAAGTTTGATGGTAAAGAAACTATAACATGGATATTCCAGATGGAGCAATTCTTTGATCTACACCAAGTGCCCAACTTAGAAAAGGTAACTATTGCATCCTTATATTTAGAAAAAAGATCAATTTTTTGGTATCAATGGCTTTGTGAAAGAAAAAAAAGATTCTATTGTCTCTTGGTCCATTTTTATGGATGAATTGATAGCACATTATGGGGATATTAAGAGCAATACATTCTTTAGTCAATTATTTAATCTTCAGCAAAAGGTCCAATTACAGAGCAAATTTAACCATTCCAAAATCTTAGTATTACGGTAAAGAACATTCCAGAGGATAACTTGTTAGATCTCTTTATGGGCACTTTAAAGGAGAACATTCAATGTGAGGTGCGTCTCTTAGAACCTAAATCCCCAGAGAAATATTTCAATATGGCAAGGGAAGTAGAAAAAAATGTGGCTACTAGAAGGGTGGCCACTAACAATTATAGAGAGAACTATGTTTCCTCTCCTAACCTCACTCAACTAACAAGGTTGAAACCCCAACAAATGGATTAAATAAGAGCAAAGGGACTATGTTTCAATTGTGACAACAAGTACAGTAAGGGGTATAAATGCGGGGAGAAGAAATTATTTTACATAGACTGTGAAGAGGAAGAAGATCAAGAATCGAAACCACCATAAGATCTAGATCTAGAAGATACTACTCCAACAATATCTTGTCATGCATTGGAAGACATCAATACTCCACAAACTCTCAATATAGAAGGATAAATAAAAAAGAAAAAAGTAAAAATGTTGATTGATTATGGTAGTACCCATAACTTCATCAATTACAAATTAGAAAAAAGTCTCAATTGCTTTGTATTTTCAACACCAGAGTTTAAATTAATGATTGCAGATGTAGGTACCATAAATTGTTCAGGGAAGTGCGATAATATTAAGCTCAATAGGGAGAAGTATTTATTCAATAGTCCCATGATTTCCATCCAAATGGGTGGTGTTGATGTTGTATTAGGGGTCAAATGGTTACAATCACTGGGAATAATTGCCCTTAATTTTCAAGATCTTTTCATGATATTTTCCTCAAATGGAAATGAATTTGAGCTTAGAGGTACCCAAGGGAAACCCTCTAAGGTGATAAGCTCTAATAACATGAAAAAATTACTCAAAAAGGGACACCATGGTGTAATTGCACAATTGTGCTCACTAGATGTTCAAACATCTATATCCTCCGATCCAATGGATGTCCAAATAGTTATTGAAAATAATTCCAAGGTATTTGGAGAGGTGCCTAAGGGTCTTCCATGTACTCCATATCATGACCATGCTATTCATTTGCAATCAGAAAGTGTACCTCCTAACATTGGGCCTTACAGGTATCCATATGCACATAAGAGTGAGATTAAGTGTATGATCCAAGAAATGTTAGAGGTTGACGTCATTCAACCTAACCAAAGTGATTTCTCTTCGCCAATAGTGATGGTTACAAAAAAATGATGGTTAATGGAATATGTGTCCATATTATAGACAACTCAACAAAATGATCATCGAAGATAAGTTTCCTATTCTTGTCATTGATGAATTATTAGATGAATTGCATGGAGCAATTTTATTTACTAAGTTGGATCTTTGCTCAGGATATAATCAAATCAAAATGAGGAATGAAGACATTCCCCAAAAAACCTTTAGAACACACGAAGGTCATTATGAGTTTTTGGTTATACCATTTGGATTTACTAACGATCCTTCAAAATTTCAAAGCTTGATGAATTCTATTTTCAAACTCTTCCTAAGAAAATTTGTGTTAGTTTTTTTTTGATGACATACTAATCTATGACAAATATTTGGAAGAGCACACACAACATGTTGACAAAGTATTACAACTATTGGAAGAACATCAACTTTATGCAAAGCCTTCCAAGTGTGACTTTGGATTTCAAGAAGTAGAATATTTGGGTCATATTGTATCTCATGAAGTGGACCCTAATAGAATTAAATCTATGGGGGAATGGCCAATTCCCAAAACTTTGAAGAAGCTCAGAGGATTCTTAGGATTTACAGGATATTATCACAAATTTGTTAAGAACTATGGCCAAATAACAACACCTCTAACAACATTATTAAAGAATGAAGCATTTTCTTGGGCTCAATAAACAAACAAATATTTTGAAAAACTTAAGGAGGATATGTGCACAACTCTTGTCCTAGCCACATTAGACTTCATATTTTTTTTTTTATTGTGGAGTGTTATTGCTTTAGGCCATGGAATTGGAGCATTTTTAATGCAAGAAGGAAGTCCCCTTGCCTTTGAAAGTAGCCAACTTAAAGGGAAAAAACTTACTCACACCCATTTATGAAACATAAATGTTGGCCATACTACATGCAATTAAGAAATGACACCCTTACATAATAGGGAAACACTTCAAAGTAAAAACATATCATGATAGCTGAAGTACTTCTTGGAGCAACGATTATCTCCATAAGAGAAACAAAAATGGGTTACAAATATGCTAGGTTATGAATTCAAAATTTTCTACGAAAAAGGAAAACATAATAATGTGGTAGATGCATTTGCAAGGAAAGAATAAGAAATAGAGGGTTCACTATGTGCTATTTCTATTCTGCAATCTAATTGGGTGGAAGAAGCAACGATTGAATGGGAGCAAGATCAAGAGGTATGCAACAACATTCAACAACTAAAAGAGGACCCCGATGCATCATATAAATTTGTACGGAGAATGATTTTCTATGGTATCACAATCGCCTATATTTATGTAAGAATTCCCAACTCAAATAGAAGGTCCTTATGGAATTGCACACTTCTCCTATAGGAGGACATTCGGGGTTCTTGAAAACTTACCATAGGATGAAGGATTTTTTTTGGGAAGGTATTCAATCTAATGTTCAAAAGTTTGTGTTGAATGTGTCGTCTACCAACAAAATAAGGGAGAGACAATCAAGATTTCATGTCTCCTACAACCGTTAGCTCTACCAAGTCAATGTTGGGAAGACGTTTCAATGGATTTTATTACAGGTCTGCCCAAATATGAAGGAACTATGTCATCATGGTAATAGTGGATCGAATAACAAAGTATGCCCATTTCTCTCTTTCTCATCCTTTTAAAGAAAGTATAACTTAGCCACAACTTTCATGGAAATAATTCAAAAGCTACATGGAGTCCCCAAGTTTATTGTAAGTGTCATAGATCCAACTTTGACTAAAACTTTTTGGATTGAATTATTTTCATGATTAGGTACTCAATTGGGTCATAGCTCATCTTACCATCCTCATTCCAATGGGGAAAAAATGATATTATGAATAAATATTTAGAAGGATATCATAATTGCTTTGCATATGATAAACAAACACGATGGGTCAAGTTGTTTCCCTTGGAAGAATGGTGGTACAGTACATCCGTCCATACTTCATAAAACATGTCCCCATTTCTAGCACTTTATGGATATCATCCTCTATCCATCACATTTCTTTTGAAAGGGACTATAAAGGTTCAAGCAATGGAGGACCACATAGGGAACCAATAAGAGGTTCTCAAACTTTTGAAGGACAACTTGGTTATGACACAAAATTGGATGAAACAACAAGTAGATACACATCGCAGTGAAATGGAATTTGAAGTGGGGGATTGGGTATTTTTGAGACTACAACCATATAAATAGATGCCCCTCAAGAAACAAAATAAGGAAAATAAAATAACATGTAAATATTATGTCTCCTATAAGGTGTTGCAAAGGATTGGAAGTATGGCTTACAAATTGGAGTTGCCTCCATCTTCACGTGTACATATAGTCCTCCATGTTTGTTGCTTAAAGAAGGTAATCGATGATAATATCATAGTCCAAACTATTTTACCAGAGATTAATGAAGAAGGGAAAATCATACTAGAACCATAAACAATCCTGGAAACAAGGATCAAGCAACTAGACAATCGAGCAATTACTGAGTACCTCGTCAAATGGAAGAACCTACCAGTGGAACATGTGACATGGGAAGATGATTTATTCATGCAGAAACACACACGGTTAGTCAAGTGTTACATAAAACACTTGTTTGAATGGGAGGGACATGTTAATTCCTAGACAAATCCCTTGTTAAGTACAAAACCCCTTATTAAGCACCGGAAATAGAATTATTACATTTCTAGTGTTATATTAGTAGGTAGGATAGAACCCTTCATTGTACCCTTTGTCTCCTATATATATACCAAGGAGGCCTAGTCTTAGGGTCATTTTATCTCATCGTGTGCATTTAATATATTGTAAAAGGAGGTTTCCCCCTCGAAGTGGATTGTTACTCATTGATTTTTTTAAATCAATCTCAAGGTGTTGGTTCATATCAAAGTTCTTGTTCTATGGGAGTACCCTTCCGTTGTGAATGGTCCTTAGTCAAGTCGATAAGAGTTTGTGTTATGGTTGATTGAGGAATGCCTTTTAATTTAAGTGTAAATCTTGTCCCCTCAGTTTTCTTCTTTTTGGCATCCCTTATTGTGTTTGTTGCTACCTATGCCTATTGTTGTTGAATACTTTCTAGGTTAAATTGCACCTATTTCTAAAATGTTATTATTTTTTTTTTTATATTGAGGGTGTAAATAATGATTTCCTTAGCTCTATCGCTCTCCTTAACATACTACTGCGCAATTCTGGAGGCTAGGACTTATTTTCTTTTCGGGTTTTCTCTCTAGCGAGCTTCCCTTTCCTGTCATCATCCACTATGAGGATTTTTTGGGCTACTTGTGGTAGATTCTTGTTTAGAAAAGGACCCTCAAAGTTGAGTTGGTCAGATCCTTGGATGAGGGCATGCAATTCATCCTCGATTGAATAAATGGCCAAGTCAAATTCTCCTTGTTTTGTAGTCTTTGTTGGTTATCAACTTGATCCGGATTATTTTCGGCACGAAATGAGAGCGGATATATAATAAAGAAATGCACAGAGATATAGTAGATATTCAATAATATAACAGAGATGTATCAGAGATGCAACCATAAACACAAATATACAGTAATACATGATTTCTATTCATGAAATAAATGTACAGGGACTGTAAAAATGCAGAGTCAAAGACTCGCTAGAATGGTGGCAGCTTATCTCTGAGAAGAGATGTGATGGCCACTCACATTCGCAAGAAGATGATTATTACAATGAGGCTCTAAGGGCCTTTTTAACATAAGTAAAATCCAACACCCTAACTCCATAAGATGAAAAGCCAAAAGGTTTGTGGGCCCCGATGGGGGTAGTTGATACGTCAACTTCCCAGGGGCGTAACTTTTGCATACGATCTCTGTTTGGGGCACTCGATAGCTTGTTGGAAAGATATATTCGAGGAATACAAATTTTGGGTGAGAAACATAGATATATGATCCATGTTGCTCCCCATTTTCTGAAAAAACATCGTTTAGGGCCTCAAAACGGCTCCGAAAGTTCAGGACCTGAAAAGCTGCTAAAAATAGTAAATTACCAAAATTGCCAGAAAAATGTTTTGAGCCAGTTGGAGAAGGTGGGTGGCCACTGATATTCACCTGGATCACAACAGACCGCTTTCTTTCGTGGGGACTTTGTGGTTGACCTCACTTTTACCACACAGAGTATTATATTAATGTATTCTTCCTTCTCCTCTTCAACTTCTGCATTTTGTATTGGCATGATTATCTATGAGCTAGTATGCTTGTCTAATATGAGAATGGGTGTAACAATGTTTCCTCGACTATTGGTTAGTAGTCATGTTCATTTCGTTCCCCATTTCCCCTTGTATATACCATACCTTAGTGAATTCTAGACCTAGCTCGACATGCACTCATAGAATTAGTACTCTCTTAATGTTCTAGGGAACCCTCCACCTATAAAATGTGAATTTTAGGGCTTTTACCCATTCCTTGAACATGTATTGGAGGGTAATCCCCTCAGTCCTTCCCAACTAACTTGCTGAAAAACATTGGAAGTTCCACATGGTCGGTGTGTTTGGCAATGTGAAAGTAGATCCACCAACCAGGATAACTTGGGACTTGGTGACCCATATCAATATAAAAGGGTATCTGATGGATTTCCCTAACTCTTGAAATTCCTGACAATTGACTCTGAGGATGTGTTAATTCCACAACACACCCTAAAATTTTTGCAAAATTTAGGGTACCACATTTTCTTTACTTATCTTGAAAATAATTTTTGATTCTTAGTTTTGATTGATTTTCATATTAGTTAGTCATTTTTTTTAAACTAACTCCTTCACTCAAGAAAACCCAAAAATTTTCAAAGTATTTTAAGTTCTTTTACTTAGTCTTCTATTGTTCATTGGGGAATTTCGAAGCTTTCATTGTCAACAAAAGTTCACTTCAAATCAAATGGAAAGTTAAAAAGTTCTTGGATGGAAAGTTAAAAAAGTTTGTTGATGGAAAGTGTAGTGAAAAAAAGTTTTTTGCACCGATCATTGGTAGGATTTTCAACTTTGCATTGATATAAAGTTTAAAAGGACAGTGATTGAAAAGTTATTATGTCCACTGATAGAAAGTTAGAAATTGCAGTGATCATGAAAGTTATTTATTTTTTTCTGACAAGCACTTATCACTGTCAGTAACCAACTTTTTCTAGAATGCAATTTTTTTTTCATAATGGTCAAAGTTTAAAATGTGGTTCATAGAGTTCATCACCACAATTTCAAACTTTCATCTGCGAGAGTATCTCAACATGCCAGTTATTGCATTTTGCATAGATTTCAAGAAATCATACAATCACTCATCCTTTGAACCTTGAATAGAATCCATTTTTAGAAAGATCATCGATACATCAAAAGGTTGCTTAGTATGCATTACTCAGTCTAAAAAAATACCAATACACTTAAGTGGAAACTTGTTGCGGATGTAAAAAAATAAAAATAAAACCATGGATAATTGTTGTTCATGCCTCATTGCCATTAATTCTTAGCTTTGGTTGCTGGATTGTCATATTGTTATAAATTTCTCAAGTTTTTCATAATATGATTGGGTTTAACATTGATTTTGTCACGATGGTGCAAGATTGTGTCTAGTTTTCCATAAGTACTTGATTTTATACTATTTGGGATTATTAAGTTGAGAAATTCATGCCATGAGTTAAGAATTTCATGTTGTGAGGTGAGATTAACTATCTGTGAGTTTGCTTCCAGTTGAACCTAGTTTATTGGTGTAAGAACACATTTCTACTAACATAGTTTACTTAGGTTCTTGGTTTCTTTATATCCCGTGTACGATGGTCAAGTATTAATTACAAAGTTAAGAGGTGCTAACCCCACTTGTATTTCTTATACAACAATGTTGTTAGCTCGACTTCTATGTATGTTTTAACATTCTTTGTTTTTCAGTTTCAAATGAATGATTTTCTGGTTATAGCAAATTAAGAATTTGAAACTTGTAAATTTTGTCTTCAAGGAAAAACAAACTTATACTTCTTTAAAAAACTTTGGAAATCTCATTATTGGAGTTAGTTTAAGTTAGGAATACAAAAGTCTGTATTTTGATAAGGTTTTTCTCATAATGTTCAAATTCTTCTTTCTTCCAAACATAATGCCTTAAAGGAGGGATTCCTCCAGGAAGCCCAAGAAATCCCCTAAGGGGTAACAACCCATTGACAAAGTATTTTTTAGGGGTGAAATTTTGCCAATTGGCTAGTTTTTGGCCATTTTTGGAAAAAAATATTCACCAATTTCGTTGATTATTTTCTTATTTTTTACATAAAGATGATTAAATTGATAATATTCACCAAAAATTTACAAATTCTAATAGTAAATTATATGTTTTTTTTATTGAATATTCACCTACATATCTATATGTATGATTTTTCAAACTGAAATAGTCACCTAGAATACTATAGATAGGCATAATATTTGAATCCTTAAAAAATACCATGCCCATTGAGAGCATAAAATAGTCACAATAGGTAACCATTGATGTTGAAACTTCTCAAGAAAAGCACATCCTAGTCATCCAAATACCCAGGCCCGAGCTTCTAACTAATGAGACCTACTTATATAGATACTAATGCCAATATAGGTTCTCAACTCCCTTTCCTAGGATGGGGTAAATTGTATAGGAAATTTCATGTAGAAGACTAACCTGATTTAGTCCCCCTTAGTGATCCTTATATGAGGGGGGTAGATGATTTAGTATTAAATAATCAATGCAAAGAAATCTCATCTGCATTATATTGCCACAAGAACACATATCATTCCTTGCTCATAGGATCTTGATTGGATAATTACTCATGTAGAAATGGAGTACAAAGCCATTTTGAATGAGAAGGAAATATGCATAGGGTCTTAGCTGCCATTAGAATTAGAAAAATATTATAAGCTGCTAAAACCAAAGGTACATATGATCACAAGTTTTGTTGAGTAGTTTAACAAAGAACATGACACCAAGAAGATCCTCTCCTGATGGTGGGTCAAGGATAAGAGGTTCTTCAAGAAACTATATGGGATATATTCATCACTAATTTGAGGGAGCCTTATGTGTATACAATGGCTGTAATAGCTAGGTTGTATGGTGAAAAATATTTTACACATTTCAAAGATGCTTGGTTACCATTAGTCTACATAATTGTCACTACATGATGTGTTTTTAATTGCGCATCTATTCTTTCTCATTCTTTAAATAAAATGATAGAGAGGGCACAAAAATACAAAGCTAGGCCAAGAGTGGTGCCCACATTTTTCACGACCTCTTATATCATGGATGTTATTTTCATCACCAACATTTTATCTAGTGTAAACTGGAGCTGGAATATTTCCGAGTCTTCGGTGCATGTGTATTGTCAATTAATTTGGGAACAAAAGTATAAGAAGCATTATGCAAGGATCTATGATTTCTTCTTATCTCCTATCTATTAGCTCATATTCTACAAGGAATGTCTAAGAATGGCTAGAGAATATATGAAGCTAATAAGATGCATAGGAAATTGGTATCTATAGGAGGAGTACACCTATCTTAGGATCTATGGTGTTACTGTAGCTCCTTATTTGATGTTAAGGTATGTGCCCAACATATTGGTCTTGCATGAGATAACATATTAGACAACACTACAGGTTTTTAATGGTTCTCTTCTTAAAGAAAAAAAAAAGAAACTTTGGTTACTTATAATTTTGGTCTAGGACATGATAATTTATCCAATATGAAGAATCCCAGGAAATAAGCTAGTGTTATATTGGAGTATTGATTTTACCAAGGTAATTTCAGAAGACATGGTCCATTTGGACTTGTTTCCAAACATTGTTAGTTGAATTCCCTATCCTATCCATACACTCATGAGAAATGGGAAAGTGAGATCCCATTTGAAAATGCTAGAGATTGCGAAGATTTTCAAACCAGACTAAAATATCCTAACTTTTCATCCTTCTATAGCATGCCTCTAGATTATCAAATGGAGGAAATCAAGAAAAAAATGGCTAAAATATAAAGGGAAAGAAAATAAGAAGAAGAATGAAAAAGAGTTGAGGAAGTTAGAAGAGACGAGGAGATCAAATTGAAAGATTAGACAGAGTTCAAAGAAAGATACGAATAAGAGAGAATACAAGAAGAAGAATAAGAAAAGAGAAAATAGGAAGAGGAATAGATACAACATGAAGAAAAGGAGAAGAAGAAAAGGAAAGGAGAGATAAATAAATATTAGAAGTCGAGGAAAAGGTAAAACAATATGAGGAAGAGAAGAAAAAAAATGAATAATAAAGGCTCCAATAAGAGGCATCTAATCAAGTAAAGGACAAGGAAAGAACTACTACTGAGACACATAAAATATCCAATCAAGAGAAACAATAGGCAACAAAAATTCCTGAAGAACAACCACCACATCAAACACTACTACCTCTTAGTAGTTTCAGTGATCTAACTGTTAGCACCATGATTTTCATAGCTAAGGTTAGAGGTTTGTCAACAGTTTTCAAAGTCATGTCTGTTAACACCAATATTGTTTTTATGCCTGACATCATATAACATCTCCAAGGGTGGGTTTCAATATGAATCTTTATGATTTATTGTTCCCATTTCCATTTGCAACTGCGTGCTGCAAAATTTGTTGCGCACCGCGTAGAGGATGTTGTCATGTAGAGAATGTCGTCGCACAAAGGACGCTGTCACATAGAGAATGTTGTCACACAGAGGACGTTTTCGTGCAGAGAATTTTGTCACGCAAAGGACGTTGTCATGCAGATAATGTTGTCGCGTAGAAGATGTCGTCGCGCAGAGGATGTTGTCGTGCAAAGCATGTTGTCGTGCAAAGGATGCTGTCGCGCAAAGAATCCTGTCGCGCAAACGACAATGTTGTGCAGAGAATGCTGTCATGCAAAGAATTTTGTTGTGCAAAGGACATTGTCGTGCAGAGGATGTTGTCGTGCACAAGATGCTGTCGCGCATAGGATTTTGCTGCGCACAGGCTACAGGACGCGCTGTGTAAATGACTGGTTTAGTGGAAACTTCAAGGTCAATTTATGACCAACTGGAGAATTTTTTTGAAAATACTAGAGTGGTTTTTGTCAAGGAAAAACCAAATAATAAAAACATCTCTCATATTTGTAAAATGTGTCACAAATAGGTAGATTCGAGGGAATCTTTGAGCCCTATTTTTCAGTTTTCATGATTTTCTGTCCAAGACATGTTTTTGGGACACGTATTCCGGCCATATGGACACAAATTTCAATAAACTGAGAGAGGTTTTTCTTTATAACAAACTTACCTACAAAAACCTCTCTCAGGTTTGAAAAATTTCATTTTATTCGAGAGATATGATGTCATATTTAACGCCTATTTTCCCAGTTTACTGCGCAATCCACTGCGTCTTTTTCTGTAGGTTACTGTTGCGTAGCAGACTTGTTGTGCAAGGGTGAAAAAGTGTCCAATAGTGAACATGATGAATGATCACAATCATATGGTCAAATTTTTATCATGATCAATGATTGTAAATAATATTTCAGTTATGATTGTGATTTGGCAAAGTCGGGTTGTCTATTTTTAGTAAATCCGTTGAAGTTATTGTTCTCTTTCAAAGAAATCAGATCCATGATTCTAGGAGGGAGTAGTTCGACCCTAGCAGCCAAGGGTGACATTCTTTTTATATATATGGGGATCATTTTCATGTAAATAAGGTTGGTTGGCAAAACAATGTAGACAGTGACTATTGAATGTAGCTTTAAGACTTGATTGAAATGTAATGCAAAGGTCTTGAAACTTTGATGAAAATATTCTAACGGTAGCAGTTTGATGTATTGTACTCTCTTTTTGCGTACATGATTTCCTGTGTTCTTTATAGTCATATTTGTATTTTGTCTAAATCAGAATGTGATTCGAATCTAGAATTCACCGCGCGATGCTCCAGATTTGCACCATTTAGATGACTGTGTTTCTTCTAAGTGAAATCTAAATTCATCCCCAGCAGTGCTCCGAGTTGCTTCATGTGTTTTTCTCTCACCACACACAATGATTTTTAACTGAAATACTGTTGCTTATTTAGCCTTTATCCTCTCAAGTTCAGTCACTAAGTCATTTTTTTCTATCATTTTCTTAAATTGGCTCCATTTCCCAATGGTACTTTCTCTCTTACTCGTTCTACCATCCCTTTTAAAACAAAAATAAACTTGTCCTATTGCAGAATCTAACCTCTATGCATTTATTGATGAAATATTTGAGTTATCACCAGTCATTAGACATATGAGAGAGCCCTCTTTGGTTGTATAGGTCAGAATACAATCTAAAGTTGGTTGAAACAATTACCTTTGTCATTTGTTTTCTCAGCCAAACAAATTTACAGAGTGCTAACACTAACCATGGAGGATGTGGTCATTCCCAAAGGAGTAGATAAGGGTAAGGAATCCGTGCTAGAGAAAGTGCACACTCTAGATATGGTTGGAAAATATTTTATCCCGAGGTGATCATTGAATTCCAAATATTTTAGAAGGATTTGTTGACTTGGATTTTGTAATTGTTGAGCACTCAACACACCCTAAAAGTCTATGTTCAATTTTTACTTTTAGGTACCACTTGATCCTTTACACTCTCTGTTTTTCCTTCAGTATGAAACTGATACTTGCGCTTATTTTTTTATGTTCATTCTAAATCCTGCCTGAACATACAACAAGAATCATCTTAATCGTTAAAGGGTCCTTAATAAGCTACTTAGGGAATCAACACACTAAATATTTCCACGACGCATTTAGGAGTTCAACATCGATAAATGTTAAAGATGATGAAAATCATTTGAAAAGTTTAAAATAGTTGAACACCGATATTCATCGACATCGCCAGATGAAAGTCTTTCTTTTTTGAACCTTGGCAGAGGTATCGCCAAAGATCGACCTGTTCGACTTCGGCAGGAAAAATAAAAGGTAAGTTTCGCGCAAAGAGAAGAGTGGTATCGCCCATTGCCGACACCCGACATGATTTCAGCGTCGGAGAATTACAAAATAAATTACACATTAATTTTACATTTTAAAGTGTCGATCCCCGACCTCCACGTTGGCGAGATAAGACGTGATGAGATGTTTTACCCATAGATTCGTTAGGTACAACACATTTAAAGTGTGAATAATATTGTGGATCACACATTATTTTCTAATCCATACATGAATCAAAGGAACCCATTTAACTTGCCAATACAATGCATCTGCCTCCGCGCCTCCACCGTCAAGCAATAAGGATTTAATTGCGGAGAATCGATGGTAGTTTCATTTTGAATTGTATTTATTAGTCGTATTAACTGATTGATACGACGTATAGAGTCTCTCCAGTTATATGCTGTCGAAGTCGTTATGCATGATCTTATCCTACGCGACAAAGAATTCAGAACGAACAGAGGAGCAGGGCCGACAACTTGGATAAGCCATGCAAAGTTCAGTAAGCATTAGACAACTTTATTAGCAAGCCTTACATGAACAATGCCTCCAAATAAAACCTCCACTTGGAAATCCCCAAGAGCGCGAAAGCCGCAAGAACCAGAAGCAGGAGACAGATCCTCCCCAACAGTTGCAAGACAATTAGAATTTGCCCCAAAACTGGTGCCTGTCATCAAGACAACTTCCAAGGAGGCCTTTGTCCAACCTCCAGCCTTTGGAGACACATAGCGAGACATTGGATCCAAAACAACATTTCCTCAATGGGAAGAATTGTTTAAGAAAATCAAGAAAGAAGAACCCCTCGAGTATACCCCTCACAACGATCCTGATACAAGGAGGCTCGATATTGATGTCCTCCCATGGTGGCAAGCTGAACTCTGGTGTTTCCTTGCATCGAGATCCTAAAGTGGCTCATTGATCAGACCGACGTGCATACATGTTTAATCAATGATGATAATGGTTGATGCGTCAAGGTTTTCTTGCCGTCAGAGGTTGAGAGTTACTACAAGCTCAGGGATTCAGAAGAAAAGATGAGCACTAATTTAATTCCGAGTTTCTATGCTTCACATGATACCAACAAAATCATGGCGTTGTCGTGGAGGAAAGACAAAAAATTCACGAACCAGACCGCCAGCTGGTACCTAACGACCAATCTAAGGGAACCATACATATACTTGATGGCTCTTCTCTGCAGGTTACATGGGGAGAAGGATTGCTACCGGTTTTTAGTAGCTTGGATGCCCCTAGATTTTACGGTAGTCGTTTCAGGCATGGGTTTCAATTGGGGTGATATAATCTCCAAATAGTTGAGCACCTGCATAAGACATGCCCAGATGCCAAAAGAGGGGGAAACCCCCTCCTTCTACATGGCCTCGTATCTGTTAGACATCATTTGTGCCAGGAACGTTTTCTCTGGAATGAACTTGAACTGACACTCTTCGGAGCTCCTGGTCCATGTATACTTCAACATTTTATGGGATAACAGGTACAACAAATCCTATGCCCTTATCTGTGACCAGTTTATTGCACAAATCTATTTTTTGCTGTTCAGGAAAGAATGCACTAGGTTGTCAAAAGAGGCAAAAGGGGTTATATCCAAAATGGGTCATTGGTATCTAGATGAATGCAAAACCCACATCAGGGGTTTTGAACCACAGGGGCACCCCATTTGTTATCCATATATGTTCCCGACTGACTAGTGTTAGGGGAAATTTGCTACCAGACCATCCTGCAAGGATACAATGCCACCTTAGTAAAGGACAATAAGCGAGATTTCATACCGTATGGGTTTCATATTGGCTTCTATATGGTCAAAGACACCACACATACTAAGCAAGAAGGGCTAAGTCAATTGGAATTTTGGTTCCAAACTGGCCGATTTCGCAAACATGATCCCAAGGGACTGGTCTTGCAACATGCATTGCAGGTATCATCCTGTTGGCCCTATGCCCATGATCGGTTCGAAGATGAAATCTTCACCGAAAATGCTCAAGATTGGGATGAAGTGGCATCAAGAAGGGATAATCCTTGAATGACCAGATTCAAAGCCATGAGTTTGGAAGAACAAATGACGTCTTTGGAGTAGACTGCTCAAGAAATTATCAGGGCTCAAGAAGGAACTGTAGCATCTGAACCCAGCGAGGGAATAGGCGATCCCTAAGAGGGCATCGAGGTAGTGACAGTTTATCAGGAATCCTCGGTACAAATCAGGGATCTCCCTAAATATCAAGCTGCACAAGAGATGGGTGCACTTTTATACCAACAAGTCTAGTTGCTAATGAAGTGGATGCAGGATGATCCATACCTTATCATAAGACCTACGATTTCAACTACTATCTGAAGCGCCTCGATAGAGTCAAGTGGCCCCGGTCCCATGAATCTTGACAACACCAATGGGTTATGTAATCTTGAATCCTCAACATCACCGGTCCATTCCTCGGAAGGCATGACAACTCAAACAGAGATAG
The DNA here is from genome assembly GCA_010110895.2 of Picea sitchensis. Classification (NCBI taxonomy): domain Eukaryota; kingdom Viridiplantae; phylum Streptophyta; class Pinopsida; order Pinales; family Pinaceae; genus Picea; species Picea sitchensis. The sequence goes on along the minus strand of SNQJ01S0128542.1, from coordinate 6,317 downwards.
GTTGGGTCTCGATAGAAACCCAAGCACCTAACCCCCTGAGCAAACTTCTACATATATATAGCGAGGACGAGAGTTTAGAGTCATCTCACGACATCCCGGTACGTGTCCAAGAGGAAGGATGTCCTAAGAAAATATCTCCCCCCTGAGCTCGAGTTTCAAGACCAGGAGGTCTCGCAAAAAGAAACATAAACCAAAAGCAGCCTCGACACAAAAGGACCCAATGAATCGGAAGTCGAGGCAAATTCGAACGACGGGCCCGAACCGGAGGAGATAGAGAAAAGATCTCTGCAAAAGGAAATCAACAACTCTGCAATTGACGAGCAAGTAAGTAACGAGCCTATACCCGACACTTCCATTCTTCCCAATGCTCAAATCCTCGACGAGCAACAAATGGGAGTCAGACCCGCAAGATACAACAAGGAAGTTCGAGAGTCCAACCTTGAACAAATATATAGCACCGATAGTTTGGGAAAAAAACTAACATGGGGCGATCAACAAATACCAGAGCCAGTGGATGAGGTAGAAAATATCTATGCGATCTCCTATGATCAGAAGAGAAAGGCCATTTTTCAAAGGACTATGAAGAAAAGAAGGATCTCGTTGGATCACTCCATCCTAGTTACTACAGAGGAGAACTTGATCAACAAAGAAGACACCCAGACGTATGAATTGATCGACGTAGGAAAATCCCTCTGAGATGCCACCTTAGACAGAGCCAGGAGAGATGAAAAGGAGCTAGCCGACGCCCTCAAGGAGCTCAAACACTTGCACCATCTTGCCGAATACTATAAAGACGCCACACAGACCGTTGTGTATCTGAAAGGTGAGTTTGTAGGAGTTTACAATGAGTTTAAGAAGGAGAGACACCTATTAACTGAAAACATAGCTGAGTTCCAGGAGGACACTTTCATGGCACTTACAACTTGCAAGGAGATGGAGCAATGGTATGAAAGGGCGCAGGAAGCGGTAGAAACACTCCAGTACATTGAGGCAGTCTAGCAAGGCTGAGATAAGGAAAAAAATGGCATTCAGGTGATAGGAAAAAGTAGTCTTAATCACATGAAGCGATCAGCTGAGTACTAGGCCAAGATGTCTCGGGAACCACATCGAGATATTGAAGAGAAATGGACCAGGTGTAATAAGAATTGGGGTAAAATTAACAAAATAATGAAGGATTTCGGGCTCCCCGAGTTCGACACCCCAGATAATTTCATTGACTTGAACAACGTGGTCAAGCTGCATGCCGAACAAGATGTGCTATGGAGCAAAGAGTTCGTGAAAATAGCCGATGCGAAGCTAGGGAAAGTACAATAATTCACTGAACATCCGTTCAGAGCCTGAACCATGCTACAACGACTGAAATTCAGTTTAGTAAAGTACCAGGCGCATGCAGTAGACATCAATGGAGTATACATGGCCCTGATGGAACAACATAGATTTCCATGGGCTGAAACTTGTGAAAAACTGTTTGTCAGATGGAATGAATACGAGAACAATCATCCTTTCCAAGAATTATCTCAAGACGACTGTTAAAGAAGCTATTAGAAGATAACGCCACATGGTGATTTCTTTTTTGTTTAAACTGCAATTAGGTGTTAGTTTTGATTAGAAATCTACATTATAAATAAAGACATCGGCCAATTAGAAAAGGGTCGATGGTTGTTGTAAGAACTCTTTCTTTTGGTTGTTAAGAATTATTTTGAGACTGCTATGAATTGAGAAGTCCTTCTGGACCAAAGACAAATTATTTTCATCAGATGCATGTGATTGGACTTGGAGAAGAACTACTTCCTTTCCTGTTTCATGAATGATGCAGTAATGAGTAAGAGTAATTAATTATGTTGTTAAGTTACCTGGTGCAATGTTTTGATGTTCTTTGCTTTCATGATGAAGATAAATCGTTGTGTTATTATGTGATGCATGGTTATGGTAGATGAATTATTTTTCTTGCCATTATCTTATTACATATGTGCTTTCTTTCTGATAGTTAGTTTCTCAAACACTAATTGGATGCTCACATGGTTAATGTATTAGTACTAGGCCTGTGGTATAGAGTAATTGTCTGCATGTTGAGCAACGGGTTATCCCAAGCTTAACCTCTTCCCAGTAGTTAAAACTTAACTCTGTTAATTGTCAAGTTGGTTTATGCTGGCTTGCATCTCTCATATCAGCCCCACCCAAGAGAAAATACAGAAGAAAAATATCCCTAACTGAAGGAAGATCTTTCACAAAGAAACACAAAGCCCATCGATAAATTGGCTGGATCACAAGATCTGGAGGACCATTCCATTTTAAATGCTGTAGATTTTAATTAGGCCTCGATGGCGGGTTTGGTTCCTACTGTTGAGTCAAGGGATTTAGGTCCTAGCAATAGTAATGTCCCCAACCAGGCTAGGAGGGAAAATTATGTTTTCTGTCCTAAATTTGTTATTCCTTGTTATGTGAATGTGCTGTTAACTTATTACAAATAGTTTTCTGAATGAGGAATATTTTCAAACATATAACATACATCCATCACACAAAAAATAGAGAAGATAACATGGCATCTTATTGTGGATGGAAACTCATGAAACCAATACAATGATATCTAAGGGTTGTAATAATAGCCTCATAATACTCCTAAGAAACACAAATCTAATGGCTGCCAGATAGCTACACAATATACTATAGAAACAACATAGGAAACCTGGAATGATTCCAATCCACTGTCCCAAGACTCATCGATCCCGACACTTCTCTGATCCAGTAGTATCCCTTCTTCAAGTGGCCTTCCAATCCTGTCCTCAACCCCTCGCAAACCTGATACGACAAAATACTATAACCCTAATTTGCAGAAGTCCTCACAGGATGACTATGAGATGTCTAGCGAGGTCTCACGTGACAACCATAGCTCAACCCACAAAGGTGTATCCTCCCACAGTTGTGTGAAAAACCTTTGAAACCTGTAGATCAAATGCTCAGCCTCCTCCAAAAACTCACCGCAAACACCCTATGCAAGCCGATATGCCTCCCAAATCTCATCAGTAAGAAACCAAACACACCAATGAACTTCAATGAGAAATCCAGATGCACACTTTGATATCCCTCCAACTGAGTGCAAAATTACCAAGTGAAGCTCCAATGGAAATCCTAGGTGGATTCCCATCTCGTCTAGGCTCGAATGGAAATATTGAATGGATTCCCATCTTGTTTAGCTACGTGGATATTGCACCATCGAAACTAAACATGCAGTGGAAACGTTTTTCCCAAAACCCCAACGAAAACACTGACTACAAGAGCACTCAATAAGATATCAAATCATAATAATTAAAAAGTGAGGGGTTATACTTCTTTTATACTTTTCCAACCCATTCTAGATCCTTCCTCCATACCTTCTAGACTTCCCCCCTTTGACCAAATCAAATGTAACCCTTATTTTCCCTCCAATTTTCACTTTAGGATTAAAATTTACTTTAATAATAATTAAGGAACTTATTAATCTAAATTTACTCTACTTTCCCTAATTTCACTTTAACAATATAATACATCTTAACCAAGTGACAGTGAATGACCCTCTTTTTACTCCTTTTTTTCCATTGACAAGCCACATAAGTCCCTTCTGTTATCACTCCAAGAAACTCTTTGAGGTTGTGGGTCAAAGATGCTTGGTAACTTAAGGTAAACTTGTTTTTGTATTTTTATATGTGTGGATCAATGGGATAACTCAATTACAATATGGTATTCAGACAGTCAAAATGAGAATCAAATGAACCAATGCTCTCAAGGATCAATAATCAGATGATAGCTTTTAAGTGGGTGAGAAAACAATGCTTATAAACCAAATACAAATGTAGGGTTTAATAAAAAATGATAATAAACTATTAATAAAGTTATGATCTAACCAATGAGATGACAATCATTCTGTAGCTAAAACAACTTGAATAAGAGTACAGAAGGAAAGATGAGAATCTAACATCAATAGAGAGAGAAAACTGTGATTTGTCTTCTCATATGAAAAAGTCTTTTTACAATATAGTATTTTATGTATCCAAAATCGAACCCCTTGCCTCTTACATCTATGAGCTCAAATAAGCTTTACAAATTATTTTCAAGATCCTCAAAAGATGGATCTGATATCCTCTTTTCTTATCTCAAATTCGAAATTGTGAGATGGCTGGAAAAGATAGAAATTTCTGGAAAAATGCTGCTCCAAGATTCACCTATATCCTCCAAATCACAATAGGTCTTGGGAAACTGAGAGAGGTTATTTAAGAGAAGTATGTTATTATGAAAAACCTCCTTCAGTTTCTAAAAATAGTATTCCAACTCATCAGAATATGTCCTTAAAGACAATGACTAAAACAGGAAAAACAAAGTATTTAATTTCTGGAAATATGGTGCTCAAAGATTGACCTATATTTCACAAATCACAATAGATCTTGGAAAACTAAGAGAGGTTATTGAAGAGCCACCCGTTCTTATGAAAAAAATTCTTTGGTTTCAAAAAATACTCTTCTAGATTTCCAAATCTAGTCATATTCCTACATTTTAGGATTTGATCTCTAGAATATTTCTATTGATCAAATGAAGTGCCACCTGCACTCATGGATGATATTTGATAATATATATGATTAGTCATCATCATATTCTCCTTAATAAACTCAACCAAGTGGAATTTGAACTTTTTACCAAAATAATACATTTTGGAAAATTTCTGAAAATGATGCCTCATCTTGTGGGGAACTTTTAACTGCCTTCCTGAGCTCTAAATGAAGATCTGAAAGTACCATTGGAAATCTTAGGATGTCTAGTTGTCAATCAACTATTTGAGCGTGTAAAAAAAACTCTCCATGGCTCAGAAAATTGTTTTTTCCCAAGGCAATTTATCAGCTGAAAAACATGCACTTTCACCAGCTCACTACACTGTGAAAACAATCATTTCGCTGGTGAAAAGGGAGACTTTCACCGGATTACTACATTGTGAAAAAGTCGTTTAGCTGGTGAAAGCTAAAATTTTCTTTTTGGTATATTTTGAGATGCCACATCATTTTGTCATATAATACTAAGATTTATAGCCAATCTTATATAATTTAAAACTTAAAGATTTAGAAATAAATCTTTACCTTATTACCATCTTATGATATGATATCGAAACAAATTCCAGAATGAATTATTTGATCTCTAACATCTGGGTCCAACTGGGATGGAGACCTCCCTGCGCGATTTCCAAGAACATGGGAGACCCCTTGCCTTTAGTATTGGGCATGGAGTCATTTAGCCTTTACAATTTATCATCTGAAAACCTATAGCAAACATGTAACCTGCCTATAACCTGCTTGTTTATTCATTAAATCAATCAACTGAAAATAATCAAGTTGCTCGTTTCCCTCAGAGATCTCAATGTTAAATACAGACTGCTTAATCTCTGTCTGAGAAGAAAGCATGATGAACTACTGATCTGGGCTTTTCAACTCATCACCTTCCTCTCCGTATCTGCTGCAATCTTCATGTGTCTGCAAATAAGAAAACTGAGGGCTGAACTTTCACCGGTTCACTTGTTTTCGGAAATGCCATTTAGCCGTTGAAACCTTGAACTTTCACCGACTAACTTTAGCTTCAAAACAAAGATTAGCCGTTGAAAAGCTTTTCTTTGATTTTTGGAAATACATTTTGACAATTGATTTATTATAAGAAATAACAAAATATATGCTATACTTTGATACTTGAATTTCTATTTTTTTTTTGTATGGAACTCTATTTATGACCATGCCATCACTAAAAATGAAACAAATTGACTGGTTCATTTTTGGAGATAACATCTGGCTTTTTTCACCTAATCCTCTGCTAAACTGAAAACTGTATTTACTTTGCTGTAGCTTGCCTGTTTATTTCAGAAATCAACAACTGAACGTGACCTAGCTGCTCATATGAGGAGTTTATTCTCACACCTACTCCTACTTCTAATCAGTAGGGGCAAACTGATCAAGTAAAACTAAATCTCCAATGCAACTAAGAAAGAAATTGATTTACTGGTAACCTCCTTGATCTGAATCCGAAAAAGAAAGGAAACCATAGCATGCAAAAATATAGTTTGAAAAGATGGCAGAACCAACCATCATCTGACAAAAATATCTTGACTTTTATGCTGCTCATAAACTCCAACTAGTCAACAATAGGGTCAATAACGCCCCAAATAAATACCTCCCTTTGCTGCTGTTCCAACTGAAAGCTGAAATTCTGCTGGTTTCTCAAGTCAACATGACTTGCTGTAGAAATATGTTCTTCTTCATCTTCATATCCTTGTGATTTGAATTTACCAGTATGATAAACTAGCATAC
>SNQJ01S0128541.1:0-26102 GCA_010110895.2 Picea sitchensis | reverse complement strand
ACAACTAGATTGGTTGAACTTGACCTCCAATCCACAATCTTGTGTGATGTGTCCATCATCAACATACTCAGAACAAAAATGATGTCCATATTCCCACATATATGGGAACAAATGTACTTGTAAAAATGTGAACAAAGGACGGTGTCATATGTCTAATAACCCAAGCATTAATAAAATCATAATACATGTTACAATTCAAATGTGCAATATTAATAGAATGTGGTACTCATAGAGGTTATTACATAGTTGATGCACCTGATCCCTGTGTTTAGTGCATCTATATCTTCTCCATGTGGGTTATGACCAGACACATCATATTTCTCTTGTTTCTCGTCAGCCACCCAACCGTTGGGACATATTTTTGGTATATTTTATTTTAAATGATCAGGATAAGGCATGCTTCTATCATTCAATCATCTGAATGTTTTCTTCACACTGTCCCATTTCCTTATTTTCTCTTCATACAAGGCGACCCATGGTCATTTTTCCTCCGCGTTGTAAATAATTTTTTTATTGATGGCATGAATTTCTAAATTCGTTGATGTATACAAAAATCCAAAAGGAATAGCATGAGATCAAATATTTATTATCAACTTAAAGAATGAATTTATCGATGGCATCAATTTATAAATTCGTTGATGTATACAAGTATTCAAAATGAATAACATGAGATCAAATATATATTATCAACTTCAATGTAAACAATTTCTCTGTACTAAATTGACAAAATATAAGTTACTTACTCTTTAGAAAGCACGTTTTTTCGTTAGTTTGGAGTATGTCCCCTTCCTTTTTGTCCTCATCTTGTTGGTCGTCCCAAATGACTACCCCTATTGTGTTATCAATTTGCTTGATGTACTCACTAGAATAATAGAACGAATTGTATACTATGTAACCCTCTGCCATAGAGCCCTCTGGTTTTTCCCTTTGTCAAACAAACCCCTTCAATTTTTTTATGTACCTCTCTAAGAAGAACATCCAATGGAATGGGAGCACCCCAACTAATTCAACCTCATCAGGCAGGTGAATTAGAATATGGACTTGAAATTCCATAAAACACATGGGAAATTCCTTCTCAAACATACAAATAATATCAATTATGTCTCGATGCAACCTTGGAATGATAGCCATATTAATCTCCTTTGATGTGATCTAGCATACAAATTTAGATAATTTTTATATGGAACATCATAGTTCCAGGGGGAAGTCATGGTTCACACAACCACACACAAACAAAGGATAATGACACTACAAAATATACACACTCATCATTAATTTCCATATATCGATGAGTGCATATCATATTTTTATCGACAATATAGAAGAAGAATCATGTATTCAACATACATACCCTTATAGGATTCATATTCTCATGTTATTTCAACCCCGACAAATTCCCTTCTACAATGAAGCAATTTCGTAGAGTCAACCCATATAAAGAAGGTGCCTTCACACCTAATATAACATCCTTCTCCATAGAAAGATCATATTTCTTCAAAAATCATGGGACATCGCCTTCTTTAAAAGACCAAGAGGGTGAAACCTCTCCTCTAGTTTATTTTTTTGACAATGTCTATTTTTAGTATTTGAAGCAATAAGATCTCTCCTAACAACCAATGTGTCGCTTTTATTCGAGGATATATGCCTCCATAAAGAAGATGAAACATTTTTTAATATATGCATGGGATCTAGTAAGTGGCCAATCTTAAGATGCTCCCAATATGGAAGTTCATAAAATGCATATTTAATTTTCATCCCAATGGGAATTTTCTCAACATAGGTGTCAAAAAATTCAAGATCATTGAACATAGGTTCCACATTTTAATCAAACAATCATATCATTCTCTTCTCCTTCTCTTTGTTAGATGCTCTAATCCAATCTGTCGATCTCATTATTTCAGGTCTTTGGGTTCTCTCTGGTTTACAATTTAAAGCATATGCAACTCTTCTATAAGGGTGGTCTCTGGGAGGAATGCCCTCGAACAGTCATACATCGACTTTCGTAAGTGGTTGGACCACCTAGACTTTATATAAGGTCCAAAACATTTACATCCATGATACCCTTTTGTTACAAGACCTAAGATGTTATCATATACATATCATGATACTATCAAAAATATAGTTGCACCAAATGAAGTATGCCAAATAACATTACAAATATAAAAAAATCAATCAACATGGTTACCGGAGAAAAATCCTAGTCATGGATAATCATGTGTGGTGTATGCACATATGCCATATGACATAAAATACCTCTCCATTTGGATGGGTCTTGATACATCATATACATGTATCCATTCCCATAATTTCTTAAATTCATCGATCAATGGTTGGAGGTAGACATCCATTCTCTTCACTTGTCTTTAACCTGGGACTATAAGAGTATTACAGATTATTTTCATCACCCCCATTACCATTAACGATGTAAACCTACCCTTTTTCATTAGAAGGATCAAAGGCCTTAATCCTTGAAGAAGAATGAAGATACTTTTTCCAGAGAGATGAAATTATACTGTTCCTTTGTCAAAAACCTTAGAAAAAGGGATTGTTGCACCTTTCTTAGAGTTAAGGGTGCGACAATCTAGGATCGTCGTATCTTGCACCATAGTGGCCTGCAACATCATCATAGTTTTCTCAATGTTAAGGGTGCAATGATTTTCGTATGAAGGAAAAAGAGGAATTTCTCGAAAGTTCTAGAATAGAAGCCTCTAGGGTGATGTGGCCTTTGATCGTTTTGGATATGAGTCATGTCCCTAATCTCATGGGATCATCCTAACCTCCTCACCCTATTCTTTTCAACTTATAAAATCAGAAGAGTTCTCATGGGAAAAGTTAGTTGGAAATTTATTGAGTTTTGTAGCTTGGAGTTTTTGGAGCTTGTAAGTTGGCAAGTGCTTTGCTTTGTCAAGATAGATTGTTGATCTCAAAATCCGTGGAGAAGAAGTGTGTGGGAAGAAAGGAAATGTTGGAAGGGACCTTAAAACATCAAGGCATCAGTTTTATTCTCCTTTTCATATTTATAATACAGTAATATATTTATTTCCCATAAAATTGGTCTTATTTTATTGTATGACTCCTTGATCACATACATAGGTTTTGTTGAGTATACGTTGTTTCTTTCACTTCGTTGGCTTGTGTATTTTCTACAGGTTCAACATCCCATGAGCCTTGGAATGGAGCGAGGATGGCACTAGTGAGGACACACGACATTTAAAAGGTATGTCATTTATCTCTTGTTAGTTAGTATGCTTGATAATTAAAACTTAGGGAAAGTTTTATATTCTTTCTTGTTTTGTTCTAGTTTCGAGGTGAAACTAGGGATATATGTTTGTGTCCGCACTTACCAATTTGTCTGCTAACAAAATTGGCGACCATACTGGGGAACAAATTGTTTTCCTAGTTTATCTTTCTTTCTTTCTCTAATTTCTTGGGTTCTGCTTTATGAGTCACTGAGAGATCCATATTGACTCTTTGATTGTTAAACTTCACTGGAAAAACCTTCTTACTTATTAGTTTTTCCATTTTTCCTTTGATCATTGCACCCTGCTTTGAGGGATAGTGCGACAATTTAGAATCGATGCATTCTTCCTTGAAGACACAGTGAGACATCATCACACTGTACTATTCTCTTTCATACGATGATCAAGCATCATCGCATTGTGTTACTCTTCCAGCCTGTGACGATTGTGATTTTTTTTAATTTTTGATGGTTTTTCTTGCCCAGATCTTAGATATGGTTTTGGGGTGAATTTTTGGGTTTGATTATAGTCTGATTACAGTCTTCTTGATAGACTTTGAATCCAATTTTAGCCATATTTTCTTTGTTTTAGCTTGTTTTGTTTTGAAATATTTGATCTCTTTCTTTGAGTCTCTTTCAGTTACAAAGCATTGTTTTTTCTTTAGAATTGTTTAGTGAAAGAACACTTATTTTTCTGAATAGTTCATGTTAAAATAAAAATTGTAGGTTGGGTTGATTTTGTCTTGAAGAAGCTCGCTATTGTTTTTAGTGTATCTTTGAAACAAACAAAAAAAAAAATTCTTTCTTTGCATTAGTTTGGGGGAATCTTTGCATTTGAAGTAGTGAAATTGCATGGTTTTTGGAATTTTTGGTCTTTGGTGTACAGTCTTTTTGGCTCATTTCTTGATATTGATGAGTTTAATAAATTTTGGGGACATTGTGCTTCTAGGAATGATAAATGTTTTCTCCTTATCGTAATATAGATTTCATCGAAATGAAATACTTGCATTCTCATTTCTTTGAATTGTTTAGAATCGGTCAAAACATCATTTAGTCCAAGCCATTTTCCTCTTGAGTAACAACAACCTTAAAAATAAATTTCTTATAAAAATTGATTAGACATTTTTGTATTTTCTAGTAGTAAATCTACATTAGATTAGTTGTAGAGATTTGGAATAGGTGTGAAATATAACTTTCCAAAGCTGCAAACAAACATAGTATCTTGAGATAGGGAGAGTTTAAATCCACTTGCTACATTTTGTCCTCGGAATCCCCTCTAACACAAGGGTCAATCACGAGGTCGCATTAGGATCGACAAACTTACTCACCCTGCGTTTTTGGTCTTGGTGTAGATATTGCGTGTATTATTGGGGGTCACTTGAGAATAAAATCATGTGGGGACCTTATCAAGTTGACTTTGGGCTTAGATACCCTGCCCTTATGTGTCGATCAGACTATTGACTACTTCCCCAAGAATCATTGTCGTAATTGGTAATATTAGTGGCCTATCTCTTTAGATTCTTTACACGAGGTGACTGTGGAGGGGCAAGTCTTCACGATACCTGGAATCGACATTAGCAGAACTCACTCGTGCTCCTTAGAGGGTATACCCATGATTATGTGTGGGAGCTTGCACCAAGGCGTAAGTCCATTAAGCAGGTCATCAACATAACAATTCCTCCTGCTCTATATCATACCCTTCTTAAATTGTTGTCACGACGTTGGATTTCATCACCAGATAGTGCATTCATTATGAGAAGGTTCTGTTTGTTTTCTTGCTTCCTAGATTTTTAGCATGTGTTGTTTATTTTCCCTAGCATACTCTAGGTTGGATCAATGTTTAATGGCATCAGTTCCTAGAACAACCAATGAAGCAACCCCTAGTCTAGGGGAACCTTTTGTTTTTCCTTCTTATGGAAATGTTGGTCCTCCTTACATCGCCACTTTGAGCCTTCCAAGTCTCATTATTGGATTTTTGGTATGGTTGTTTTCCACTTTGATAAGCCTGAATGCAGTAAGTTCTTCGGTTGTGAGAACTTCTCCCCAAGAAAATCAACCTCATGTTGATCCTTCACCTTCTTCACCAATAATATCTTCTTCACCTTCTCCACTTGAAAGGTATTATTCTGTTTCATCTTCTTTGTTGAGTGAAAGTTCTGAAGCTAGTAACTCGGTGGGTAAGAAGAAGAAGAAAAGGAAGAATAAGAAGAAGAAAAATAAATAAGGGTACAAATTTCCGACCACTGCCAGACATGTTGGAAAACAACCAGTTACTGTTACTCATGCTGGGAGTGTTGACGATGTCAAGATCACCCAAACAACCCATAAACCCAAGTACCCTTGCAGGATTTGTAAGGGTAGCCATATTCTTAAATATTTCCCTAGTCTATCTAAGGTTATAGAAGCATGGTCTAAACACCCTTTCCAGCCCGAGTCGTCGGCCTCTGAACAACATGTTGATGTTCTCCCATAAACTAGTCAAGATACCATTGGGTGGAAGAAAATTAGAGTCAATTTCTCATGTATGTTATGCGGAGGAAGTCATCAAACTCACCTTTTCCCTCGTATGGACGAAGCATCAAAATTACTGGAAGACATGACTGTTTCCCATCCTCAACTTCTAGTTGCTTATCACAAGCTTACTCTTGACCCACCTGTAGTTGATGGAATGGTCAACCTAGTCCCTTCATTGGTTAGTCTGGTTGATCAGGTGGTCAATCCGGTCACGTCCTTAGTTGAACCAGTTTCCAAAGTGGTTGATCTGATCCCATACTCAGTCGATCCCAGTCTCTCATTAGTGAGTGAAACCCAAGTGGTCGATCCCTTTCCACCCATTGACCCCATTATCCCCTTGGAGAATGAAACCCAAGTGGTTGATCTGATATTATCATCAGTCGATCCTACCCTCCCGCTAGAGAGTAAACCTGATACTTCTCATGTTTTTCTTCTTGATACAGAATCTGTCGTGCTCGGGGGTATTCCTCCTTCTCCCATAGAACCCCCTCCAAGTAATGAGGCCATCATTTTTTATTGGGGTGTGCCAACTAGACCTCGTCTTCCCTCTCACATTCCTTTCAATATTACGGTACAGGTTTTTTTTCGGGACGTTCCTCAGAAATTGATAGAGGAAGGTTCGTTCGTTAGTATTTTTTCCTCTATTACTTGGCAAGCTTTGGGTTTTCCTTAGCTTATGTCGGTTATGCAGAATCTTTTGGATTTCAACAGAAGAACCATTCAACCTTTAGGGACCCTTCCTCAGTTTCCCATAAATTTGGGAGGGAAAACTGTCTTTATTGATGTCATGGTAGTCCACGATCTCTTGGATTTAGATTTACTCCTTGGGAGAGATTATGTCTATGCCATGAAAGCTATCATGTCCACTCTTTTTCGTGTGATATATTTCCCTCACAATGGAAGATTTGTGACTATTGATCAACTATCCTTTGTTGGCCTTGATTTGACCGTCAACTCAATGACTTCCCTAAATGGTTCATATATGCAGTCGATATCACCCCTTCCACAGGTCAATTATGTGGCTCTATCTCCCATGCCTTCAGTTGTCGATGCAGATGAGCCCCTCACTGTAATATCAACCTCTTATGACTTAGATCTGGTAGTTGACATGGTGATCTCTTTAGTAGGGCTATTGTAGCATGACCTCCTTACCCCTATTGCGGCCCTCGACATGTCTTCCTTCCAGAGTGTGTTTCTTCCATCAAGTAAAGATCTTTTGGAAGCCATGACCAAGTTTTGTCCCATGACATGGTTTCCTTCTGGAGCATCATCTCCTTGGAATCCATGATCAAAAAGAGATTTTTGAGAATGGTTTTATGATTTCAATCTCATTAAAAAATGAAACCATCTTTGAGCATGGTTTTCTAATTCAAGCTCATTAAAAAATGAAACCATCTTTGAGCATATTTTTCTGATTTCCAGCTCGTAAAAAAATGAAACCAGTTGTGAGGATAGTTTTTCATCTAAGTGGCAGACTCGTTAAACAATGAAACAGATCTTATGAGAATAGTTATTCTCCTATGTCAAGCTTGTTAAAAAATGAAACAGAGGTCTGGGGATTGAACCTGGATGCTTGAGCATGGTTTTTTGATTTCAAGATAATTAAAAAATGAAACCAGTTGTGAGGATAGTTTTTGTGTCTCTGTGGCAACCTCGTTAAAACATGAAATAGAGGTCACGAGGATATTTTTTGCATCTCTGTAGAAACCTTGTTAAAAATGAAACAGAGGTTACGAGCATAGTTCTTCTCCTATGTCGATCTCGTTAAAAAACAAAATAAAGGTTTGGGGATTGAACCTGGATTTTTTAGCATAGCTCCTTTTCCTGTGTCAAGCTCGTTAAAAAATGAAATAGATTTTTCCCTCCTCTTTGATCGAGTCAAGTACTTCTTTACGTATAGTATTTGAAGCTTCATTTCATCCTCATGTGTCATTGGATGAGATGAAGCTTGGGGGGAAATGCGTAGAGCCTCTGGACTTCATGCAGAATTTAAGCCACTAGCTTCTTTAGCTGGGGGATAAGTACCAACCATCCCTGGATTATGCATTGGGAAGTCAAAAACATAGTTTTGTTTTGTTTCAAGCTTGTGTAAAAATGAAACCAGATCCAAGCATTGTTTTGTTTAGTTTTAAGCTTGTATAAAAATAAAATCTATCCCAAGTATCCCATGCATAGTTTTGTTTTTTTTTAAGCTTGAGTAAAAATGAAAACAATCCCGAGCTCAGTCTTTGTTCTTTCTCATGCTCGTAAATACCTGAGAATGTAACCGATTAAACTTTTATCACTTTTTTGGACTCGTAAAGGTTATATGAAAAGGAACCCCCTGGAGTTCCCTTTAAGCTCTTTTTAGATTATCTAAACATGAAAATATGGTCGAGCGATCTTGTTATTTTCATGCTCATTAAAGTATTTGAAGAAAACATATATTGAGCAGTATTTTATCTCTTTTTCGGTCTCATCAGACTAACTTACGAAAAAGGACCTTATGGAGTTCTCTTGAAGTGTTTTTCAGACTCTCTAAACTTGAAAAACCCTTGAGTTTACATTCTTTGGACTCGTAAAACAAACATCGAAAGGCCCATATGGGACCGAACCACTCCTTCCCAGGGTTCGTTAAATATACTCTGAAGGACTCATCCAAAGGATGATCTTACAGTTCAAGCATATGTTATCCTCCTCAAGATTGTGTAAAAATAAAGAGGTACTCGCCAGAAATGGTGGGGGGAAAATTGGGAAAGAAATGTCTCTAAACATATATTCTATGGACGATTCACTTTTGAACATGACACCCTTTCACTCTCTTTGTGTCTAGGTTGGAAAATCTGCTTGTCTCTTGATCATACTCCTTTATAATATTACAAATTGGTTTGTGATCCATGTTTTTGAGTCAGTGTTTTCGATACATTTGTCGTGTCATCAATATGTTCAAAGAGAAGTTCAACCCGAAAAGTATTCTATTGTGTCAGCCATTTCTACCTTCCTTAAGCCTTCTATTGTGTCATCCCTCCCTGATTCAGTCCTGAATCATTTGTTACTCTTATCTACTTCAAATCTTGTTACATGTTTTGTGTCATTGATGGGGGATACATTAAGGCCCTTCTGTGACGAGTATTTTCTTGTCGACTTCAACTCATTATCCAGAAATTAGACTTAGAAACTAATTGGTACCTTGGAACTTACATTCCTCAATGGTAGGTTTCCTCTCTTTCGACAGTGGGTTTTCATTATTGACCCCTGATCGGGAGATTCCTCCGAATGTTCGAATTTAGCTCACAAATTCCCACCCGTTGGATTGTACTAGTGTACCTTGGGAGTCATTGAAATTAATGGTGATTTCCCTCGCACTTGTTAATGGTATACACTAATGACCAGTAATCAAGTGGTTTCTACCATATTCGACTTCAGCACATGTATTTGCATGGTTAGATTCGTACTATAGAGTGGTGGAGATGAAGACCCTAAATATTTTTTGACAAATTCAGGTTGTGTTGGAGTATATTCAGATTTTACTGTTGCATAGATCCATAGTGTATGTCTCATGGCTATGTTAAAATTTGAGTCTTTAATGCATAGATCCACAATGTATTTTTGGTGGCTATGTTCATATTTGAGTCATAATGGCATGGATCCACAGTGTATGTTTGGTGGCCATGACCTGTCTTACATGACATGGATCTTTGCATGTCATAATTTATGATTTGATTCATTTGTATTTTGAGTATAGGAATGCCTAACTCATTGATGATATATTATTGTATTGTATTTCCTTGTTTGTTGGCAGATTTTCGACCGACGTGTTCCTTGTTCCCTACACACACTCGATAAAGTATTTCAGCTATCACTTTGTTCTAAATTCATACTTTGGGGGGGTTATTGTTACACATTATTTTCATCACCCCTATGACCGTTAATTATGTAAACCTATCCTTTTTCGTTAGAAGGATCAATGGCCTTAATCCTTGAAGAAGAATGAAGATACTTTTTCCAGAGAGATGAAATTATACTTTTTCTTTATCAAAAACCTTAGAAAAGGGGATCGTAGAAACTTTCTTAGTGTTAAGGGTGAGATGATATATGATTGTCGTAGGTTTCACCATAGTGGCATGTGACTTCATCGCAATTTTCTCAGTGTTAAGGGTGCAACGAGTTTTGTACGAAGGAAAAAGAGGAATTTCTCGAAAGTTCTAGAATAGAAGCTTCGATGGTGAGGTGGCCTCCAATTGGTTTGGATTTGAGTCGCATCCCTGATCTCATGGGATCATCCTAACCTCCTCACCCTATCCTTTTCATCTTATAAAAGGAGAATATTTCTCATGGGAAAAGTTAGTTGGAAAGTTCTTGAGTTTTGTAGCTTATATTATTTGGAGCTTGTAAGTTGGCTAGTGATTTTCTTTGTCAAGAAAGATTGTTGATCTCAGAATCCATGGAGAAGAATTGTGTGGGAAGTAAGGAACTGTTGGAAGGGACCTTAAAACATCAAGGCATCAGTTGCATTATCCTTTTCATATTTATAATACAGTAATATATTTCTTTCCCATAAAATTGGTCTTATTTTATTATATGACTCCTTGATCGCATACATAGGTTTTGTTGAGTATATGTTGTTTCTTTCACAAAATTGGTCTTATTTTATTATATGACCTTGATCGCATACATAGGTTTTGTTGAGTATATGTTGTTTCCTTTGATTGTGTATTTGCCAAATATCCCATAATCCTTAGAACGAATAGGATGGAACTAAATGTGACAAAACCACGTGGCATAAGGCCATTTATCCTTTGTTAGTTAGTATGTTTGATAATTAAAACTTAGGGAAAGTTTTTATATTCTCTATCTTGTTTTGTTATGTCTTTGAGGTGAAACTAGGGAGATCTGTTTTTGTATTCACTTACTAATTTGTCCGATAACAAAGAGAGAGCATAGTATGTTCATTTTTCACAGAAAACCATGGGTGATATTGTTATTGATCACTACCTACCGGCCAAACATAATAGTTGGTGTTTTGAGGGATTATAGGTTAACTCCATCCATATATATTATCAATCATAGACCTTTCATACTTCATCCATGAATTTATCGGTTCATGTATCCTATGTATGCCTCATGGCTATTGAATCTACTAGGATTCACATAAATTCTTGGCTCAATTCTATGTGAGGCATGCCACTCTTGCAACATGGCTAATTGTTTGCAATGAAAGATCCTTTGGATCCTTGGAATTATAGGAATTTTCCTTAATATCTTATAAGAAGGACCATGTTACAGGTATGAAATAACCGAGGTGAACCGGGCGACAAATTATTAACACCCTCTCAATTTTTTAACTTCTCAATCATTAACTTAGTGGCAGTAGTTTACTGTGAAAACCATTGTTGTAAACATAAAGCATATATCATAAATCTAACAACAATCACAATAATAATGAAATTCATTCACAATTATGAGACACATTTTCAAGAGGAAACCCAACCCGAAAAAAACTCGCCTCTTTAAGATGTTCAACAAGCACCAACTTCGGCATAATATCTTTATGAGCACTAACTCATAGAGGCTACAACATCTAATTGCCAGCACCAACCGCGTAGAGCACCAACTCGTAATCCCAAGATCTAATCGGGTGGAAGCCCCACTTCCTTTTACTTCAAAGACTAACCGAGTAGCTGCACCCAACCTTCGAGATTCTGGCTAAGCACCCACTTGCGTTGAAAGAGACGTATGTCTCTAGCACCACCCTACCACCTTAATTTATCAAAATAAATATTGCTTAAATCAACTCATACATTCAGATATAGCTTGCATACCCATTTCGTTGATCTCAGCTCGCATTCTTTATCGCTCTGTGACCGTTGTTCACCACCGCCTTCCTCGCAGTTCTATTCTCAAAGATTCTCCTGCCACGCAGATTCACCTCCTTTTCCCATCTGATAGCGCTCACTTTTTTCTCACTTCAACAACCCCTATTCTCTCTCTGCTCAAGCGCATTTTATAGATTCTCTACATGCAAAGGTTTTCCATGCATTTCAACCGCGAACTCCGCTCTTTCGGGCCTCTTCTTCTTCTTTTCGTGATGCCTCTCCTTGATTTTCCTCGACCGCTTCTTTGCATGCCTCCTTTAATGCGATGCTACTTCATGCAACTGCCTTAATCAAGCAACATTTTAGACTAAAGTTCCTTCATTTAACCTAACCGTAGCTTTTTTCGCTTATTCGTCTGTTGTGATGCCGTTCTCCCTGATTCTTGAACCGACTCTTTACTTGCCTCTATGCGTGCCACATCATCAAACGCTGTGTTCCAAAGATCCGTCTAAAGAGTCGTGGTTTCAGCCGTATTTCTCAAAGATCTATGTTTCAAAGATGTTTCACTTTTTGTGTTGCAAAGACTGTTCGCTCAATGCATTTCATGACTGTGGTTGCATAGCCGTGTTTCAAAGATTCGTGTTGGGTAAAGAATAGAAAGTTTCAAAGATCCTGTGGTTCTGTGACATTGATGTTGCATCCTCTGTGTTCGTATAAACAATTTTGATCATCTGCGTCATTCTTCTGCTGTAGCCATCAATGACAACCTTTAACCATCTGCGTTAGCTTCCTCGCGGTTCCAACTGCTTCAAGATCAAGTCATTCCAGGTTTGCATTTGTGTTGCGCATATTTCAAGATCTCGCTCTTCATAAACACCGACAATATCACGACAACTCGATCATTCAGCAAATTTCTTGATCATCCAAGGCCATCTCTGCTAGAGCCATATTTCCAACAATCTCCCTTTGGCATTGATGGTAATATGTTTCATTTCTCCCCTTTTGACATCAAGGGGCAAGGTTAAACCGTTTCTTCCTCAAGCTCCTCACTTGGTGCACTCTACTGTATACCAAGTTCAGTAACCAAAGTTCCTATGGACCTGCACTCTTTTTGAATCAATCAGCTATGCTCGGTCCTGGACACAAATTTCCTTCAATCTTTGCTATCATAACTAAACTCAACACAGCTACACTTATATATGCAATGCTGATATGAAGACCAACTGCTCTTCAGGACTGTTACATACCCCCGGGACAAAGTGAGATTAGTTAGGAATAGGGTAGGACTCCCCATCTTCTCAACAGGTATCAAACTGGGTAGCCTTGTACGGCTCTGGTAAATATATCAAAGAATTCCTGGAGGGGAATGTAATGCAACCGTATCACTTATTCGCGAACCTCCTGCTCTCAAGAAAATGATACTTCAGAGGTATATTATTTGTCTTGGAATGAAGAACCGGATTATTGGAGACACTACGTACTGTGATATCACAAAGGAAGAGGAATGGGTTCTTCATATGTTACCTTTAAGTCCACAAGAGTTTGTATCATCCATATTACCTAAGTACAACACATGTAGCAGCCGTGAATATTCTTCTGTGGTAGACAACGCTATAGAGTTTTGCTCTTGCTTAGCCATGCAACCACCGAATCTCCCAAGAAGAATGTACCTCCACTAGTGCTCTTTCTTCATCTACACAATTGGCCCAATCAAAATTTTCAGCTGACAGCATATTCAGCTGAAAATTTTGATTTCTTGGGTACCACAAACCATAAGACAGTGCCTTCAGATATTTGAAAATTCTTTGACAGCTACTAAGTGACTCGCTTTAGGGGCAGCCTTTTGAAATCTTCCCAACATCCCAACAAGATGCATTGTCCGGTTCTGTTATAGGTGATGTATAGCGTACTCTATCGCTAGGATCCTGCATTAGCCTTTGATCCACTTCTCTGTAGTGACTATCTTTGCTCAATTTGCGCCCACAAACCATGGTGTACCTACTGTGAGGCATCTTCCATTTGAAACCTCTTCAAGATCTCCTTTAAATACTTCTCTCGAGAGAGAAATAAACCTTCATCATTCTCGAAAGTAATTTTGAAGACTAAGGAAGTGTATGACGTACTTCTCCAAACATAGACATCTCAAATTGTAGATTTCATTGCATTAGTAAACCATTGAACAGAGGAGTGATTAGTACAACAAAAGTAATATCATCAACATAAACTAGCACAACCAAGAAATCAGCACCTTCATTTGTATACAAAATTTTGTTCATTCAAGTAGACCTTCTGAAGCCTTTGTCATGTAGATATTTCTCCAATCTCCCATACCAGGCTTCCTGTGCTTGCTTCAACCCATAATGCCTTTTCAGCTTGTGGCATATAGTCGCTGACCGTGAGAGAAAACCTTTCCGTTGTTCCATATATACTCCCTCTTCTAAGTTCCCATTTAGAAATGTCAATTTGACATCCATCTCGTATACTTTGAATCGTTAGACATGCATAGGCTAAAACATTCTTATAACCTCCATTCTTGCCAATCGGAGCAAACGCTTTCATCAAAGTTCTTCTCCTGGTCCTTCAATCTCGAGTATTGTCCCTGCGCACTAGTCTTGCCTTGGCTTCGCTTTGTACCGGTCTTTGTTCATTTAACTTATTCTTAAAGACTCATTTTGATCCTATCACATTCTTTGTCTGAAGGTCTAGGCACAAGATCCCCGTGTGTTATTCTTTTCAATCTCGTCCAACTCCTCATTCATAATTTTAACCCGGGGCCTTTGTCTTCACATGTGCTTTATATTAAAACTTTTTTGTTCAATTTTAGATAAGAAGGCTACATGTGACGCTCGTGACCGCCAAAATTTCCCTTCTAGTCTGAACCCCTTTGTTCATCACCAATGATTTGACTTCGTGGATGATTCTTTCTAATAATTGAAGAAGGCTTTTCATACCGGTCGTTAGTATCTCTTCATCCTCCTCGCTCTCGCATTCTTCCTCTTCACCCTTGGTCCTGTTATTCATCCGTATCATCCAAGCCTGCTTCTTCATCATCTCTGTGACTGTGTCTTCATGACATTCTTCATTTACTTTAACATCTATGTAGTCAACCATTATATGCAGCTTCTTGTTATAGCATCAGAATTTTACATTTGTAGCATATCCTAGAAAGATTCCTTCATCAGCCCCTCGCTGGGCCATCATAATTTCTACCCAGATTTTCATCATTATTCTTGATGTAACATTTGCTTCCAAAGACCTTTGAAGTGTTTAATAGTGGTAGGTCTTCCAAACCATAGATGGATATGGAGTCTTATCATTGTTTGGTCTCAAGTGTGCCTTTATTAAGAATGTGCACAAATGATGAATTGCTTCTACCCGTAAGTTTCGAGAAATATCCTTTCTTCATCATTGATCGCGGCCATTTGTCGGACTGCTCTATTCTCTCTTTCTACCACTCCATTTTACTGGTATGCTTCTTGCACCGTATTCTCTTCTGATTCCATGCTCATCAAATAAATCCTTGAATTGCCTTGAACTGAACTCTCCTCCTCCTCGCTGTGATCTGATCGCTTTTATTTTCCTTCCAGCTTGATTTTCGGGCCAACGCTTTGAAGTGTTTGAACTTGGCAACGCTTCGCATTTCTTTGAGGAATTTAACCCATGTTAACTGGAATACCAATAATAACCAACATAAAATAGTTTCTTTGTCTGCATCTTCCCTTTCTCTTTGATGGGCCACACAGATCCATATGAACTAACTCTAAGGGGTTTGTTTGATGATGGAAAACTTTTGATTTAAACTCGAAGCTCGTCAGCTTTCCCATTTGACATGGCTTTACACACAATATCATGTGGTTTTGATACTGGGAAATTTTACCGCTCAAGCTCGAAGTTTTATTAGATGATCAAAGTGTAAGTATCCCAAATTTCCTCGTACAACAAATTTTCATTATATTTACTTAGATGACATTCTTCTCCTCCTTCTTTTAGAATGTAAACATTATTTTCTGCTCTCACCCCTTTGGCAACTAGTTTTCCGAGGAGACCTCTTTAATTTTACAAATTTTACAGAAATGTGAACTTCACATCCTTTATCACACACATCTGGCTTACACTAACAAGATTGTGCCTCTTTAACTCTTCTACCACAACACGCTTGAGCTTTCCCTTTCCATTGCCTCGCACTAACCATTCCCTGCTCCTTTGACCTTCTCGGTGCATTACTTCAAAAGTACCTTCCACCTTTACGCTTGGTCGTGGTAATAAACTTCTCCTTATCTCCTAGACATGTGCTTTGGAACATCCGGCGTCACGTACTAGGGGTCCTTCTGTTTCTGAACCGAGAGCACAATGTTAGAATGAGACTTATCTTTCTTTCTCCATACATTTTGTCAGCTATATCCTCGCTTTTAATTATGTTTTGTAATGCTTCAAATTGCACTCTGTGGCTAAGTGTCCAAAGTTAGAACAGTTGTACCATTTTGGTTCATTGTATAAGGAATCAAATGGATTAGTATTACTGTGTGGTATCCTGCTTTTACCCGTTGGTAGGGAAGCACGATCTTTGTGATGATGTGCTATTCTTGACATCGATCTGTGTATACTTCGAGATTATAAAAACAAGCTATGCCTTGTGCCCAAATTTATAAATGTGCCATAAACAATAACCATTGAAGAAATTAGTATTCCCTAATTTTGATTGATTCCTAGGAGGATAATACATTGACTTTTGGTTCCCATGTTTGTAATTCTGGTCTGAATCATTGCTATTTGACTTTTCTCTGACCTTTCCTGGCTGTATGAGTTTATTGATTGACCCAACGCTTTCTGTTTGTTTTTTTCTATTACTTGATTCTTATTGGAAAAAGGACATGCTCCAATATTTTCTATTTTAGGACCTTCCAACTGCTTGCTGATATGAAACTTAATCACATTTGATGATTCTATATTCTTTGTGCCCATCGTTGTTTTTGTTTCTTCTTTATATCCTAGACCTCCAGATTTATTCTCAGGGAGGCTCTTTCATTCTTAGAATATTGTTTAGCTCTTCTGAGCTTTGATACTAGAGATATTCGGATTATACCAGGCTCGATATTTCTCTAACTCCTTCTTAACAGTCACAAATTCTTCTTCTAGATGTTCACATCCTGATTCTCTCTCTCAATCCACTGTTGCTTTAGATTTCTTCAATTTTCTTCACTTCTTCAAGTTCTAGCTTTAATATGGGAATGTCTATTGTATTTGTTTCCCATAATCGATTAATAACCTGCTTTTTGCTTCCTTTTCTTTATTCTCGGTCTATCTATTTCTCTTCCAGGGCACTAATCACCTCTCCTTCCATATCCACTTCAAGATTCATATTACTTTCCTAAATGTACTGCTCAAGTTCTTCTATGGCCATAAGTAAGAAGCCATCTTCTTGGTTCTCACGGGAAGATTCACTATCTGAGGTTTCCTCAGAGAATCATCATTGTTTATTCACAGACTTTTCTTGTTATTCTATACTTATTTTCTTTATTATATTTATTCCCTGGAACCTTTCTTCATAAGTCGAAGTTCTGTTCTTTTCCCTTTATGTGGGCATTTGTCAGCAAAGTGCCCCACCTTACCCTGGAAACATTTAAAAGGTAGTTTTCCGCTGTACCACCAGCTTTTAACCTTCTTACAAATTTTGTTTCCGATTTCATCAAGTTCCTGACCAGGACTCTTTTCTTCTTTGAATGAGGCTTCCTAGATGAGTTTTGATCTATGATAATCCTCATTTCATATATGTACAGTTCTAGCAACTCCATCAAGGGATACAGTCTTGAGTTCACTCATCTCTTCTATTGCAGAGACTTTAGGATTGAATCTTTCGTGTAGAGATCTCAACATTTCCTGGACAAGAAGTGAGTCATCAATTGTTTCTCCCAAACCCCTCATAGCATTCACCAATTCATTTCATCAACTCTCTAAGAAAAACTTACTACAGCCATCCTCATTCATTCTCAACTGCTCAAATCTCGCCTATGAGTTTGTAGTTTGGCATCTTTAACTTTCTCGCTTCCTTCATAGCTACTTATCAGCTTTTCCCACATTTCAGCCAGCATTCATTACTTTCACAAATTCTGATTCATCCAGGCCACTGAGAATAGCATTTATAGCTTTTTCATTAAAGGTGAACTCTAATTTTTCATCTTTAGACGTAAACACGCTTGGTTTTGTATATCCCGCTTCCACTACTTCCCAAACATCCTTGCATACTAAGTATGTTCTCATTCTTACCTTCCAGAACGAAAAATTTGTGCCATTAAAAATTGGTGCCTTGTTGGTTGAAATCCATCGCGATCAGTCATGATTTTATCAGATCTAATTCCACACTAAAGGAACATCTTGCTTCTCTGATACCAATTGTTACAATAACTGAGAGGGGGTGGGAATCAGCTTATTGTAAATTATTAATAATCTCTCTCAATTTTAACTTCAATCATTAATCTTATGCGTAAGTCTTTACTGTAAAACCAAGTGTTATAAACATAAAGCAGATAGTTTAACGAACAGCAATCACACACAAAATTCATTCACAATTATGAGACATAGATTTTTCAAGAGGAAACCCAACCCGAAAAACCTCGTCTTCTGAAGATGTTCAACAAGCACCAACTTTCAAGTATAACTTTTATCTTTATGAGCACCAACTCATAGAGGTTAAGTTAACCTCTCCATTGCCAAGACTAACCGGCAGAGCAATCTTCAACTCTCATTGCATCCCAAAGACCTAATCGGGTGGGTTTTCTCCGACTTCCTTTTACTTCAAGACTAACCGAAAGAAGGTAATTCAACCTTCAGTTTCTGCAAGCACCCACTTGCAGTCAGAGACATCAGTCTCCCCTAGAACCACCCTACCACCCTAATTTATCAAAATAACTATTGCTTAAATCAACTCCTGCTACATTCAGATATAGCTTGTATACCCATTCTGCTGATCTGCTTTGCATTCTTTACTGTTCCTGATTTTGTTGCTCTGCCTTACTGTCCTCTTCAGCCCATTCTTAGCTTCTTCTTTGTCATGCAGATTCTCCTCCTTTTCTCCCATTCATAGCGCCACTTTTTTCTCACTTCAAAAGCCCCTATTCCTCTCTGTTCAAACGCATTTTATAGATTCTCTACACGCAAAGGTTTTCCATGCACAACCGCGAACCCAGCCTTCTTTCAGTCTTTTCGCCATGATGCCTTTCCTTTTGATTTTCTGACTCTTTCAGACATGCCTCCCACGCGATGCCAATTTCATGTAACTGCCTTAACTGGCCATTTTAGACTAAAGTCTTTCTCGCTTTCTTAACTCCAACCTAGCTTTCCTTTTTTCGCTTATTCGTTTCTTTCTCGCTTTTTTCTGTATGCCAGCTGCTTCTCCCCGATTCTTTGAACTGAATTTCCATTTGCCTCCTCTATGCATACATCATCTAACTGTTCCAAAGACCAAGGTTCTAGTTTGTTTCAGCAGTCAGGTTTCAAGATCTATGTTTCAAAGATAAGTTTCACTTTTGTGTCAAAAGACTGTGTTCTCGGCTTCCAAATACCGTGGTTTCAAAGATTCTGTTGCGCTAGCTTGTTTCAGATTCGTGGTTGCGCTAGCCATGGTTTCAAAGATCCTGTTCGTGATTGATGTTGCACTGTGTTCGTGATAAACAATCTTGATCATCTCAAGGCCATTCTTCTCATATTAGGCTTTCATCAATGACAACCTTTAACCATCTGCGTTAGCTTCTATGTTCCAACGCTATTTCAGCACTGTTTTTCAGCGTATGTGTTTGCATTTGTGTTACAGCAATTCGCATTTGTGTTGCAACATCTGTTCTTCATAAACAATCAATTGCCATCAATGACAACCTTTGATCATCTCATGCTTCTTGATCATCTCATGCCATCTCCTTAGCCATATTTCCAAATGCATTCATGTGCCTTTACTCTTTTTTATTTATGGTATCTGTCATGCTCACATTTTGGACTTATGTCTTTGTCCGCATATTTTTTTTATGTATAGAATACAATCATTTCAACATGCATGGTATGATATGTACCAAACACCCAACATTTTTTGCATTTTCTTTACCTCTGTGAAGCTATCTGAAAGAAATTATCACTCAGAAGTACCTTATCTTTTAGTAATTTTCAATTAATGGGCAATAGAAATGTACATTGTCATTAAGGATACATTTGAAATACCATACATTTCTTTCAAAACTGTCGAGAAACACACATTTGACATAACATACATTTTTTTCAAGTTGTATAGTAACATTGTTGTCCCTAGTTGGGTCGACCTTGACCCCTGTACTCAACCAAACAGAGGGGTATTGGAAGTAGATTTCAGTATTTCGAAGAAGGCATGTACAACATCAATGTCATCCCCAAGTTCATTTTTTTGGAATGCATCTAACAACATTCCCTCCATGGCTTGGGTATCCCACAAGAAATAATCCATAGCAACCTCTATATCATTTCCTACATCCCCAACATGTGAAGAACTAGTGTTACTATAGAGGTTTTGAATTCATAAATCAAGATGTAGTGGGAATTTAATAGGTGGTTGTTTCAACCATTCTTGGTATGGTTCCTCTTCAAGTTATGCTCATTTAGCAGGAAGCTCACGACTTGACATCATAGTGGGGTGCAACAATAGATGGTGGACAGGTTTTTCATCATCAGAATCTTGATTGTAAAAATATTGAAAATTACATTGACAGTATTAGTAACATAGTGCATTGTTGGCACAAGGGCAGACCCAGGGTTAAATGCTTCAACAGTGCACCAACAAATCCCTAACTATGGACCCTTTCAGTAACACCTACAAAGCAAGCCAAGTCTCACCCGAGGTAGAGGCAAGGGGGGTTACAGGACTCAGGTGTTTGTAACCAAGATGAGACACAGATCTGTGATTACAATTACTTTGCAGAGTACTTAAGAACTACATGCATTATTTTATAAACTTTATTCACATCACTGAACAAACCATGAGAATAGATCAGCGCAGTAAAATACACATCCCACTTAGCATCATCAGTTAGATCTAGCACATTCAACATAAATAAATCTCTAAGCATTCATAGATCTATCTATCATAAATAATAATCAATGCACTAAGTAGACCCACAACATAAACATCATAGCACAAAGAAAACCATTAAGACATGATATACGTGGTTCACCCTAGTGTGGGGCTACATCCACCAACTGCTTCTTCTTCTTTATTAGGATTTAATCTTGTACATTCATATACTCCTGTGCACTAATCCACAGAGCCAAGCTTCGCACCAGACAAGTGATTTGCGCACTAAGCACCAGATCCACCATCCCAAAATCAGGTCAAGGAACAAAGCCAACTCCTCTATCTAGCATAGAGCCTTACATACACAGTATGTTGCACTAAGCAACCCAAAGCTACTTGCAGTTAGCCTTGCAAGCTATTGACCCCTTTATACATTACATTCTTACTTATTTATACTTTTACATTTACAAAAAGGCCTAATCATGGGTAAACCCATGGACCAACATCCCATAACCTGTTACAAAACCCTAGGAACCCCATGTTGGGTCCATAAATCCCACAAAACAAGTGAGATCTGAGATCTCAGCTCTGCCTGGGTGCTCCTTCCTTGATCACTACGTCGAAGTCCAAAAAGTGGTCTAACTTGACCAAGATTTACTCAAAACTTGGCCGAGGGCCAACATGCATTTAATATGTTCAAACATTATGCCATACACTTATTAGAAGGATGGAAAAAAATTTCCCAATAATAAACATGCAACCAAACACTTTATAACAAAAATGTTGGATTAAGAAATAAATTTACATTAGTTCCATTGGCAATCCATAAATACAATTACTCAATCATATTTTTCTTATGCCCTATGGGGTTTCTACATAAAAGAGATCCAATTCATGGTGTAATATTGTTGACCGAAGCTAGTTGTTGGAAGATGGCATGTTATGATTGGTAGGGTAAAGCAACTATCCACTTTCATCAAACATATGTTTGCAGTATCTTTCTCCTAATAAGAGCATGTTGAAATTTTGGGACTATAGGAATATCTTGAACATCTGAACTAGATCTTGAATCTTGATCCTACAAAATTCAATAAACAAATATTCAATCGCACCTACATACATAACACAAATTCAATGAGAGAAATGACATATAAATAAAATCTAGATGTACTACAATCGACATGAGAGAACTTGAAGGACTTCCAACAATATGGAAAGAGTTGGAATTTGAAGAATTGACCATTTGATATTATGATTCATTTTTTCCTACATTTGAGCTAAAAGTCATCATCTTAGGAAGCATAGAACAATATAACTTCAAATAGAATTTTGAATAACTTTTATAAATGAATGGTGTTCTTAATAATATAAATACACTCTGATGTGTTTAATTGAGTGAAGAACCGAAGATTGGCCTCTGTTATTTCCTCTGCAAAGAAAAACATATGCAAAATTTAAATGTGAATGTTTGCATTTGCATTTCGTAAATTGAATTGTTTTACGGTATGTTATTATTTGCACACTGCACCGATGTGTTTCTAACTGTATAGTGCACTGACTGAAACAAGTTAGAAAATTAACACACGTGTATTATCAATGCACTGAAATTTATTACGAAAAATAAATCGATGTGTTACATGTACACACCGCAATGGTGTTCTACTCATTGTATAACACACCAAAAATGTAAGTTTTGAAAAAAACAACATGCTTGTTTATCATCAATGTGCCAAAATATTAAACAAAAAAATGAGCTAGAATTTCAATTTTTTGTTTATAAATGAAAATCGTATCCATTAATTAATTTATTTTCCAAAATTTAGAAGGGATATTTCTGTAATAGATATTTATCAACAAATACTTCGAAGTGGGTGTGTTTTTTTTAAGAGCCAAATTTGAAGGGATTACTATAAATCACATACAAATCTGCAGCGGAGAAATTTTAGATATATGATTTTATTCTATTAATCATCTTAATCTTTCCCCTATTTGACTCAAACAATTTTCAGTGCATTCCCAAACCAAAAAAAAAAAATCATAGTTACCCTCAGTATTGGAAGCCCTAATTTCCTCACTATTTTTTTTTCTTTCTCTTTCTATATCTCACAAGGAGAATATAGGGTTTGTTTATTTATATATGGGTGTTTCCTATCTGTTGCAATAAACCACTCATTGCATTGGATCCCAAACTGTATTATTGTTGTCGATTTATTTTATTTAAAACTCCTTCACGGTTGATAGTGCGCTCTATACATAGGAAGAGCATCGATGTGTATTTTTATATCAACAACAATACTTAATTTAAATTAGAAATAATGTTTAAAAAAAACATTTTCGCAATTGGTGGTGCACATTGTACCTAGATAAGAATTGAGGCACATTTTCTTACAAAGAACACCATTGAGTTTAAAATGGAAATAATATTGTGTCTTAATATGGAAATCGCCATGAGAACTCTACAGTCTAAGGTGTCAAAAACATCCACAAGACAAGTGGGTACCTGCAAGATAGGGTTTGGAGTAACTGCAAGCTAGGGTTTGGCAGTCACGATCACAATAGATGACAACATAGTTACCAAAGGGGGAGGTAATGAAACCCCCTCATACAAGAAGGTAGTGTTGGATAGGGGGAAAGGCTCATGGGGCGTAGTTTTTAAGGAACCAATGAAAAGCACCTCGAGATCAGGACCGGAAAAGAATCAGGAAAGCAATTGGGAAAAAATGGATCACATGGGGGAAGAAGCCAGAGAAACCTAGAATGATGCACAAGAACCAGCGAACCCCAATGGGGTAGAAGGGTGCAACCCATGTAAACCCAAAACAACAATGATACCCAAGGTGATACTGGAAGATCCACAAACTCAACTCTTCTGGGACCAGATGAATACGCATGCACTAATTTGCAACTTCATGGGTTTGTGGCCCACAGAAAGAACGTTGCACAACTAGATAAAATATCAATGGAAGCCAAGCGGGGAAGTGGAACTCCACCTGGGCTCGAAAGGCTTCTTCACAGTAGTGTTCATGAACTTGGAGGACATGGATAAAGTCTTTGAGGGGGAGGCATACTTCCATGCCTTAGTAGGACTGTACATGCGACCATGGAAGGAAAAATTCTCCCCAGATAAAGAAACCTTAAAAAATGTACCCGTCTAGCTCAGGCTTTACTCCTTGCTTCTAGATTACTGGTTGTCATCCACCTTTGAAGCAATCGGGAACAAACTTGGAAAATATTTGAAGACATTAGAAGCAATCCTAAAAGGGAGATATACATCCTATGCAAGGATCTGCATAGAGATGGATGTTTCGGGGGCACTCCCAGGAGCCATAAGCCTGGAATTTAGGGATGTGGAATGGATACAAAGCATTAACTACGAGCAGATCCCGTTTAGATGCAGAAGATGCCATGAACATGGAAACCTAATCAAATAATTTCCTCTCAATAAAAAACAAGAAGCGGAAAACACCAAAATACATTAGGATGAGGACGGGTTTATAAAGACGAACCACAAAAACAGAGAAAACAAGAAACCAAGTAAAGCCCCAACAGGAAGAAATCTAGAATCTAGGACTAGAACAGAAGTACAGGACAAGACGAACAAAGGGGAAGAAGGAGGAAAGGAAAAGGAAAAATCTAAAGAAGCTAGGGAACAAGAAACAAATGAGAACACAGATAGTCCAAGCAATAAGATGGAACAGGGGGGTAGCACAACTCCTATGGACAAAGAAACCAAAGATTCCAACACCCCCATGCAGGAGGTAGACAAAGAGGCAGAAATGATACCAAGCGAGGTAGGTACGAAAGATCCTGATCTCAGAGATATTGTGGAAAGGGAAGGAAAATATCTCTCAGACATATTGGAGCAATGGAAAAGGCATGGCATAGACAATGTATCGGCAGAGCAACTAGATCGTATCCAATACCTCTTCCTCCTAACAGAAGAAGAAAAATCTAGAGGACTCAAGCGCACGCACGGAGAGATAGGAAACCTAGGAATCAAAGCAGGCGAGGGACAACCACAACTCTCACCCAAGCAGACAAGAAGGAAGAAAGGCAGGAAATCAAACAGCGTAGCCCTACAGGAACTAGGAGCCCTTCTAATAAACTCAGGTAAGATAAAAAATCTCTTTCCCAACTCCCCCCCACATGTTTAAATGAAGATTATAACATGGAATATAAGAGGCCTAAATATCCCACGAAAGTAAAGAATCCTTAAAAACAGACTGAGGAAGGAACAACTGGACCTTTGTTTCATCCGAGAGACGAAATGCATTGTAGACAGAATGGAAATAATCAACAAAAAAAAATGGAGAAAGTACAAGATGTTGGTTGTCGAAGGACAACAGATGGAGGGTGGTATTCTCACTTTCTGGAACCCACAAGTGATTAATCTACTAGCAGTTGAAGCCACCAAACACAAAATTATGGTTAACATGCAAATCATAGGTAACACGGATGTGATTCCATGCACTAATGTGTATGGACCCCAGATGTTGGAGGAAAAGAGAAGAATGCTCCTAGACCTAGAAAACCTAAAATCTCGTTCCAGAAACCTCCACTATATCCTGGGAGGGGACTTCAACATCATCATGACACTTGCAGAGAAAAAAGGAGGGACCAGGAGACTGGATAGAGATGCGGGAGACTTTTCAGCTTTCATTGACACAGTGGAGATGGTGGACATCAGAACCAGTAATGGCCAGTTCACCTAGAACAACAAATGGATAAATCAACATCAGGTAGGGACAAGGCTAGAAATATTCTTGGTGTCAGAGTCCATCATTATGAAGGGATTAAATTTAGACTGCATCATTCTTCCCTGGGGGGATTCTGACCACTGGCCATTCCAATTGGAAGAAAACTTCCAAACCACACCGAAGAATAGACCTTTCAAATTTGAGAAATTTTGGATCGAACATTCCACCTTCAAGGAGAACATCAACCAATGGTGGCGGGAGGAAAAACCAGAGCAAGGGACAAGGATGTTCAAACTATATAAGAAACTCAAGTACATCAAACATAAACTCAAGGAGTGGAACAAGGAAATATTTGGAAACATAAACCAAGAAAAAAAAAATATTGAAGACAAAATGAGGAAACTTTAGGAAATTTGCATAGACGAGGGCTATACAAAGGATCAAAAAAGGGAAGAGATCCAAATGACCCAAGAATGGGAAGCAAGACGTAAGTAGGAAGAGGCTCTATGGTGCCAAAAGTCCAGAATCAGGTGGCTAAAGGAAGGAGAGTGGAATACCAAGTTTTTTCATGGAAAAAACATTGCTAGAAGAACCCACAACAAAATCCTGAAAATTCAGGATCAGGATTGGATCGAGAGAGAATCCCACAAGGAGATTGAAAATATACTGGTAAATCACTTCCATGGAATAGCCTAGGAACCCAAACAAGACCGAACGGAGGCCATACAAAGGATAACTCAGCACATCCCCAGGCTAGTTACCGAGGAACAAAATATCAATCTAAACAAACCCATCGCTAAGGAGGAAATTGACCAAGTGGTCCAGAGATG
>SNQJ01S0128540.1:4206-19405 GCA_010110895.2 Picea sitchensis | reverse complement strand
CGAATATAAAATATGTTGAAATCGAATCTCTGGAGTGGAGTGAAATCCTAAAGAAGTGAAGTAGACCTTTAATGATAGGAAATTGTTTGAGGGTCCCCAGTGCTTTTAGTGCTCTCGTAGTAACAGTAACCTATGCACCCTATCCAGAGAGTAACAGTAACCTATGCACCCTATGCACAGAGTAAACTTTGGTTTTTATGTCAGGTTGGAGATTATGGTTTTTTCTTCATTATTGTGATTAATAATATATACTTCAATATTAGTAATTATATGCTTTAATTTGTTTTGAAATGAATTAATAAGTGTATAAATTTATTTATTTTAAGTCTATTTTGTTTTTTTAATAAAATAAAGTTTTAGTGATTTAATGTTTTTATGGATATTTTTATATTCTTGGAATTATAAATATGTGGTAGAGGAGACATTATTTTCTTTTCATATTAAATTTAATACATAGATATTGAGTTTAGACCTCATGCCTAAGTTCAAAATCAGTATAGAGATTTTTTTGCTAGACAATGACTTAATATTTTGGTTAGTGCATGCTTATGTTTTGTAATGAAAGGTTTGAAATTTGGATAAGATTTTAAGGAATCATATTTATATATTCTTTATCAATTTTCATGTTTTGTAATTAAGGTTTGAAATTTGAGTAAAGTTTTAAATAAACATATTTATATATTCTCACCAATTTTCAACAAAAGTTGATGTCATGAAAGTGTTTAAAACTAGTGCATATTATCTTCCAAATTTTATTTTTCAATGAAAGAGGTTAGTATTTTGATCAATGCACTCTCATAGTTTGGAATTAAAGTTTGAAATTTGTATATGTTGCAGAGAACATTTTCCTATAACTTTTCACCAAATCTCATAAAATAATATTGAGTTGGAGTACCATGTCCAAGACTTATCATGTTTAGAGATTACATAACATATCTCTTTACCTTTCTTCCAAATTTCATTGAAAAATAAACTGATCCAAATAATTCAATATTAGGAGGTCGAATAATTCAATCATAGTGGAAAAAGAAAATCCAATTTGACTTTCAATATTCCAATTAGGAAACTTAGGTTATATTTAGGAGATAAAAGTCCATTTTACCCATTTATTCACTGTAAAAAAATGTTTGAATTATCCTAGAAAATGAAGTCTTTGAAATCTAATAGATATGCTCAAGTATAAATATGAAATTTGTAAATTAACAAAAAAAAAATTTATTTTTAGTAATTTGGGATTTTGTTGTTATTATTTGTGTATAGTTCTAGAGACTTGTGCATTGTCTCTATAAATATAAAGGCAAAAAAAACATTAACTATTAAATTAGTAAAATTATAAAATTTATTTTTAATCTAAACATCAAACATGTTATTTGAAAATATATTTTTCTCCATTAATAACAACATAAACAAAATCTTCATTACAAACGATTCTAAAAGACTATTCCAAAAGGAGGGTGACAAACAACTTATCTCCATTGAAAACAATATATACAAAATCTCCATTACAAACTATTCCAAAAAGAGGGTGACAAACAACTTATTTTAACTATGCATATACAAAATCTGTACATTATTCGAAGAAATCTATTTTAGTATTCGCCACTGGAAATTTAATATCTCACACATTTTAATTACCAGTCTCATTAATAATCAAGTCAGCCATTACCATACCTAATCAACCTATAATAATAACAATATAAAAGGTGGAATCAACCTAATCACCGTCCATAACCAAAAAAAACTTCTGTAAGTGCTCTGAGTTCTGAGTTATGTATAACAAAAAAACAGCCTAGATTGATTTTAAAATAACAAATGTTCGAAGAAAAATATATATATATGTTTCCAATATTTAATTAAAGAATTCACATGCAACTTTGCTTTGTGATAGGTATAGTGGAGAAGACTTCGTCATTGGTGAACCGAAGATATTTTAGTGAAACGAAGATATTTTATATTTTTGATTGAAGCATAATTTTCCATAAAATCTTGGTTTCGATTTAAATTGCTTCATGAGTTATTCTAGCTAAGAATATCATAAAGTCAATAGCTATCAATATCTGTGGTGATGTGACTATGAACTCTAAATTTTGTAAATAAACAATGAAACAAAATTATATAATGCTTAAAAAAAATTGTAAATAAACAATGAAACAAAATTATATAATGCTTAAAAAAAATATTTTAATCATGAAATATTTTAAATAAATAATGAAACAATATTATAATGCTTAAATAGTGGAAACAATGTAAGGAAATGAAAAAATAAGAAAGAAAAAAGATAATTAGGAGAGGTTAAATGAATGGCTGTCCATGATTGAAACATCAGTTTAAAACCCTAACTATGAAGAAGTCAAAAGTGAAAAAGAGGAAATATAAATAAACAAAACATTGTTTAAAGAAACAACTAACTAATTAGAAAATAAAATAAAAATAAAATAAAATGTGAGTCTTTTTTTTATTTTGCAATAAGTTGGGAGATAAGATATTTTTCCCTAAAATTAATGATATTTTATTCTAAAATTTAGAATTAATTTTGAAAAATATTTATTAATAAATGTTTCTCTCTAAAACTTAAAATTAATTTTGCAAAAGAAATATTACATTTTAAATTTTAAATTTTCTAAATTAAAGAAAAACAAGAAAAAAAATCTCCCTTCACATTTAAAGTTAGTTGTTAATGATTCAATAAAAAAATATGATAACATATGTGATTATATATAATTTCAATTTTTTAATTGCTTTCAAACCATTGAGGTGGATAAGCAAAAGTCACATATCATGGATGTACATATTACATATAATTTCAAATTTTAAAAATTAATATTTATGTAGAGTTATGTAAAGTCACACTATTATGAGTGGGTGGAAATACATATAATTTTAATTTTTGAATATTCTTTGAAATGATTGGCTAATGAGGAAAAGGTAGATATAAAGTTTAAAAAAAATTATCACCTGAATTTGATGATATTATAAAGAGATAATTTTTGGTGAAAATAATTAAGAAAACAAAGAAATATGTTTTTGAAGATTTTGATAATAAGACTAGTCACTCGATGATCACTTATTGATGTTTATCCTAAATACATATCCACAATTGTATGGACACATACTTGTATGAATCAACTCAACCCTTTAGATGCACTCATGACAATCCAAATTCATCCTTAATTTCCATTAATAACTCCTTTCTTGACTACTTTATGAATACTAAACCCTATAATGGCATCTTTAATCCAAATTATTTAACACCTCTTCTCCCCTTATAGGTTCTATTAATCCTCCCCTTTCCTCTCTTAGACCCCCCTCGCCCTCTTCGAAACCATGTCCTTCAATTGTAATAAATTTATCCTCACTAGATATTCACCCATCCACTATCCAACTTCAACTTCCTGAAAAAGGATTCAACATTGTCACTACTCCTCATTGTATTCCCATGGAAGATATTATTTTCTCTATGGAATCCATAATGCATCATCTTCCCATACATGATTATGCATTCCCATACATACCAATTATGATCCCTTTATGGTAATTATTATGCATCATAATAATAATAAATGTAGTAAAGATGCATAATAATTACCATAAAGGGATCATAATAAATATTGTTTTGACGAAGTTCCTATTGGAACTATTGTCATTGATGTCAAAGGATTTACAACATTATAATACACACAATATTTCCAAGATTAATTTATATATATAGGTTTACAAGTATATTAAAACAAGGGGTGCATGTGAAAAAGTAAAAAGTGAAATGGTGGTTTCAAACCCATGGGTTTGGGGTATTTTCCCATGGTATTGGGAATGAATTATTTAATTAATAGACATGTCCCTTCATGAAGGGTTATGAAAAATTATAAAAAGAGAAAATGTGTGGTTGAAAAATGTAGCAACATTTGAAGAAGTGGATGAACAAAGATTGAATATCATTCCAAAAGGGAAGAGTTGCAAAATCAGTTTCGAGCCAACTTGACATTTTCATGATAACTTATTTTCTAGGACGTTTAAGACATTTGAATTTTGAGGATATAGAGGAGAAATATTGGTGTACATGTGGTAAATATTTTAGATGTTGGTTTTCTATATGTTCAAAGATATTCCATGTGGAAGTTATTGTTCTTGAATGGCACTGAAATCAGTTTCAAATAGGTCATATTGGAACTTTTACTATAACTTATTTTCTGGGATGTTTCAGGCCTGGAAATTTTGCAGAGATAGAGGAGAAATATTGGTGCACATGTGGTAAAAGTTTCATATGGTGTTTTGCTACATTTTTCAGAGATATTCCCTATGGAATTTAGGATTCTTGAATGTTCCTGAAATTAGTTTCAAATAGGTCAATTTGGCATTTTCACTATAACTTCTTTTTTGGGACTCTTCAAACTATGAAATTTGTAAAGAATAGAGGAAAATATAGAAGTAACCCAGGTACATATTTTATATGTTGGTTTTTTGTACTTTTTGAGATATGCTCTATGGAATTTAGGGTTTATGAATGCTCCTGAAGTCAATTTAAAACAGGCCAGTCTGACATTTTCACTATAACTTGTTTTCTGAGATTCTTTAGATTGTGAAATATTTATATAACATAGAATACATATAGAAGTACGTCAAGTAAAAAAGTTAGATGTTTTTTCACTACACTCTCTGAGATATCCTCTCTGGAAGTTAAAGTTTTTGAATGGTCCTGAGATCAATTTCAAATAGGTTAGTTTTGAATTTTCACTATAAATTATTTTCTGGGACTCTTCAGACTATGAAAATTTTACAGAAGAGAGGAGACACAAAAAAGTAACTCATGTAAGACTTTGAGAATCAAATTTTCAAAATTGGATACATTGCATGCTATACAATTTTGTTCTTGGGAAGAGGCCCAAAACAATAAGCTTTCCAATTTTTCCATTTGGAAATTTAAATTTTGGTGAGTCTTGGTAAAGTCGAAATTAGTGGGAAGACCTAGTAAAGGTAGAAGTAGTGAGTAGACGTGGTAAAATTTGAAGCAACGAGCAGACCTAGTGAAGGAATAAATAACAAGCAAACTCAGTGAAGGTTGGTGAAACTCAGAGATTGGTGTCTCTTGCTAAGTTGGTGCTTAAAGGTGGGGATTGGTGTCTCTAGTAGATTGGTTTCTATGAATATATATAAGATATTTGTGTCTCTTTCTTAGTTTTTTCTTAGTGGTGGGATTGGTGTCTCCAGTAGATTAGTGTCTACGAAGTTATGTAAGAGATTGGTGTCTATTGCTAAGTTGGTGCTTAGCGGTGGGGATCGGTGTCTCCAGTAGATTGGTATGTAAGAAGATATGTAAGAGTAATATGGTTCCTACCAAGATTTGTACCCGTGGGGATTGGTGTCTCTAGTATGTTGGTGCCTACAGAGAATTATAAAGAGAAATTTTGTTGTTTTCTCCCAAAAGGGTTTCCATGTAAATATTGTGTTCCATGTTCTTTTGTTAATAGATTTCATATGTGATTGTTTTATTATGGTTGATGAATGTTTGAAAAAATTTAAAGTCGTATTGTGATGATTCACCGCCCCTCTCAGTATAAGTGTGTTCTCAATAATTGGTACTAGAGTGGTTTCCTTCGGAAACAGTCTAACCACTAGAAGGTAGATCTTGGAAGCACACATGGCTAGTCAGGAAAGTTTCTCTACAAACATAACTCCATTGTTTGATGGAAAACAAATGTGTATTTTGGAGCATAAGGATGTCAACATATCTAATGTCCATTGGGTTTGATATTTGTAAATCATTCATGGCTAGTTATACAACCCCAACAAATCCACCAACAAATGCGACTGACAATAATCATAGTAATCCAGATTTTATGAGAAGAACAAAATGAATACAAATTATTAAAAGATGCTTAACACAGAATAATAGAGATACAGTAAAACTGGTTTTATATTCAATAAGGAAACAAGATGAAACTGTAAAATGCAACAGAAAACAAGCTTGCTGGAATGGTGGAGGATTATCTCTGAGAAGAGATGTGACGACTACGCTCATTCACAAGAAGATGATTTTAAAATGAGGCTCCAAAGGCCTTTATATCATAAATAAAATCCAAAACCCTAACCCCGGAAGAGGAAAATCCAATAGTTTTGTGGACCCCATTTTGGGTAGTTTGGTGTATCAACTTCCTGGGGGCGTAACTTTGGCATACGATCTCCATTTAGGGCGCACGATAGCTTGTTGGAAAGGTATCATCGAGGATATTCATTTAGGGGGATCAATTAGAGCCTTTGGCTGTCATTGAGAATCTCTATCCCAAAAAACCTTCATTTAGGCCCTCAAAATGGCCCAGGAAGTTAAAAAATGCTAAAAATAGTAAATTACCAAAATTGCCAGAATTGTTTTTTGAGCCAATTGGAAAAGGTGGGTGGCCACTAAGATCCACCTGGATCAATCCTTCATCCTTAGGAATTAATGGTATCCATTTCATCGAGTGCTTGAGGGAGAGGGAAAAGCGTTTGTTGAATCTACATCTTGATGAGCTGCTTGCCTTGTTGGAGAAGTTGCATTGCTTAGCTTGTTGAAGGTTGTCACGAACCTGTGGCTGGAAGGGTTGGACATTTTTAACCAATCTGGCTACATTATTCTTGTGTGTTGAAGGAATATTTACACTTTGCTACAATCTTTTCGACTTGCTTCTGTTGGATAGAAGGTGCTTGGGTCAAGGCTGTAGCAGTTGTAGTATCCTTCTGTTCACCTTTTGAACAGATTGTGAAGAAGCTGAATTTTTTAGTATGAGATACTACCTTCCGGAACTGTTTAGGTGGAACAATAGTCAGAACTACCTCTGGTATTCTGTAGAGATGACCCCCCAAAGAAACAATGACACTGCGAAGTCAAGACTCATAAACAACATGGCGCTTCCACATATATGGTTGGCCCAAGAGAATATCACATACATCTAGTGGGGCAACATCACATAATATCTCATCCTTGAAGGGTTGGATGTCGTATGACAATCGAAACTATTGGCTGACATAGAGATATCGTCCCTAGCGAAGCCACCCAATGTTGTATGGTTGAGG
Source organism: Picea sitchensis (assembly GCA_010110895.2). Taxonomy (NCBI): domain Eukaryota; kingdom Viridiplantae; phylum Streptophyta; class Pinopsida; order Pinales; family Pinaceae; genus Picea; species Picea sitchensis. Next base: position 12,358 of record SNQJ01S0128540.1, on the reverse strand, counting down.
GTGTGGTGTTGTCAAAAACCCCAACTGCTTGACAACCTCTACTGAGATGATGTTATTTTGGATTCCTCTATAAACAATAAAATGTAGCGGGGTCCCCTTCACCCACATATGTGAATGAAAAACGTGCTCCCCCTCTTCAGGATATGTTGGTTATTCTGGTTGAATTGTTGCGGTCGTGACAATGGCAATGGGGTCTGCGTCAATGATCTTTATTTTACCATTATTTTCAGAATCAGATTCTGAATTAGGGTTTGACTCCTTGTCTTTGATCTCAGCCACCAATGATTGTTTTGAGTGACATTCATCGGTGTTGTGCCAGGAGTTTTTGAGGAAATTGCACCATTTTCTGGTGTCCTTCTTTTTCTTTCGGTGACCCTTCTTTTCCTATGGCTTGGACTGGTTTTCGAGAAACTATTTGTTAGGGTTGTCTTTATCATACTTTGGTTTTTTCATATTTGCAGACATAAACTCCCATTTTTTCTGGTGCTTAAATTTCTTCTTGATTTTAACAACATATCGATAAACAACACCGAGTGATGAGATGTCGAGAAAATCCATTTCAGTTTGGATGTATCTGTGTAGAGTCCCACGATATTTCAGAACCAAATTTCATTTAGAGTCTTTGATACCCATCTTGGTGCGCAAGGTATGGAAGGTATTGGTGAACTCTGGAACTTCTTAGCCCCTCTCTTGCCGCAATGTGGTCCATCTCATGTACTGTTCATCATAGTTTCCAACAGGGTAATACTGTTATTTTATCGTGTCCACAAAACAATCCCAAGTGGGCTCAACCCCATATATTCCAGATTCCTCTGTGGAACTTTTCTCCCAGTAAGTTTCCCACTAATTTTTGACATGGGGGAGATCCTTAAGGAGTGCAAAGGTGATATTTTCCCTGTTGGAAAATTTATGAACAAAGAAATAACCTTCTAGCAGATTTAACCATTTTTCTAAGGCATCCGCATTTGTTTGTCCTTCAAATATGGGAATATCAAAATTAACTTGTACCTTGAAAGGAGATGTACTTCCAAAGTGGCCTCTTGATGAAGACATGCCTATTGTTATCAACAGACGTTGAAGGATGTTGGAAAAAATCTCCATCATTTCGTTCCTCTGTCGCGTGAGAGCTTTCTCAAGCAATAGATTAATAGAATCTCTTGCTTTATCATTTTTATTTTCTTCCTCCATGGAGGGTTTCTTGGATGTGCGAGAGCAATTGTATTCAAGAGAGACAAGCTCGAGACCCAACTTTCTATACTTAGACCTCGTCGGGGACATGCACTGAAAAACGATCAAGAGTAGCTTGCTCTGATACCACTGATCCATATTTTATGAGTAGAATCAAATGAATATGGATTATTAAAAGATGTTTAACACAGAATAACAAAGATACAGTCAAATCGGTTTTCTATTCAATAAGGAAATAAGTTGAAACTGTAAAATGCAATGGAAAACAAGCTTGTTGAAATGGTGGCGGCTTATCTCTAAGAAGATATGTGACAGATGCACTCATTCGCAAGAAGATGATTTTACAATGAGGCTCCAAAGGTATTTTTATAATAAATAAAATCCAAAACCTTAACCCCGGAAGATGAAAAGCCAACTGTTTTGTGGACCCCATTTTGGGTAGTTTGGTGTATCAACTTCCCGGGGGTGTAACTTTGGCATATGATCTTCGTTTGGGGCGCACAATAGCTCGTTGGAAACGTATCATTGAGGAGATTCATTTAGGGGGATAAATTATATCCTTTGGCTATCATTGAGAATCTATATCCCAAAAAACCTTCATTTAGGCCCTCAAAATGGCCCCGAAAATTAAAAACTGCTAAAAATAGTAAATTACCAAAATTGCCAGAAAATTGTTTTGAGCTAGTTGGAAAAGGTGGGTTTCCATTGATATCCACCTGGATCACGTCGTGAATATAATGAAAAATAAATGAATTCCATCTTGTATAGTTTATCAAAATATGAGTTTGTCAAGGTAATGAATTGTAAATCAGAAAAGGAAATATGAGACAATATTCAAAATATCTATGAAGGTCATGACAAAGTTAAGGTAACAAAGATCCAAACTCATAGAATATAGTTGAAGAGTTTGAAAATGATAGACAAATAAAATTTTGCATCTCATCTCCTCTATGTGGATGAAATTGTCAAAACCATTATAGCACTTGGTGAAACGGTTTAAGAATCGATGATTGTACAAAAGGTGTTAAGGTCACTCCCCTTAATATTTGATGCCAAATTTTCTTTCATTGAAGAAATAAATGATAACAATGGATGAATTGCATGGGATCCTCATGGTTTATGAAATGAGGAAAGAGAAAGAAATCCACAAAATAAATAATCATCCCTTAAATCCTCAAATAATACACTGAATAGATAACATGAATCAAGTGATATCTTAGACAATGAATCAAAAGCATAAGAAGCACATTTTGTGAGAAATCTTCCCTTAAAATGATTTAATTTTGGAAAAGTAGGACATTTTGTGATCTAGGTGGATATCGGTGGCCACCCATCTTTTCCAAGTGGCTCATCTTGGCAGTTTTCCAGTTTGGTAATTTTTTTCTAGTTTTCGAGTCTTGAACTTCCGAGGTCATTTTGAGGCCCTAAAAAACATTTTTAGGGATCGACAAAGTCAAACTTTATATGAAGTTAAAATTTGGTGGCATAATTTGTATTCCTTGGATAGACCTTTCCAATGGGCTATCATGCACCTAAAACGAATATCGTATGCACAAGTTATGACCACGGGAAGTTGATGTACTAACTTACCCCAACAGGGCCCACATGAATTTTGGAACTTCATCTCTTAGGGTTAGATTTTTGTATGTATAGGGCTTTGTAATTCATGTTTATTGTAAAATGGATTCCAAATCCTCATCATAATCATATTCTTGTGAATGAGTGCAACTGTCACATCTCTTCTTAAAGATAAGTCGCCACCATTCTAGCAAGCTTGTTTTCATTCTGCATTTTACAGTTTCATCATATTTATTTATTGAATAGAATCGAGTTTTATTGTATCTCTATTATTGTTCCTTTTGTATCTATGTTAATAATAATAATAATCCGTGTTCATTTCATTCTACTCAAAAAATACGGATCAGTGGTATCAGAGCAGTCTACTCCTTGTCGTTCTTAGTGCATGTCCCTGACAAGGTCAGGGTACAAAGTGTTGGGTATTGAGCTTGTTTCTCTTGAGGAAAAAATTTCTCACATGCCTAAGAAACCTTCCATGGTGGGAGAAAATAAATATGATGGGAAAAGAGATCCTTTCAAACTGTTTCTCGAGGAATACCTCACGCAACTAAGGGACGAGATGATGGATAATTTTGCGCCAATCCTTCGGTGGCTACCAACAGGTGACACATATTCCTTGAGTGGAGGCGTCACCCCTTTCAAGGTGAAAATAAACTTTGATATTCCTATATTTGAAGGTCAAATAGACGTAGATGTTGTAGACAAATGGTTGAATCTGCTAGAAGGGTATTTTTTTGTCCATAACTTTTCAAATAGAGAAAAGATTACTTTTGTGCTCTTCAAAGTCATTCCCCATGTCAAATATTGGTGGGAGACATTCTGTGAGAAAAAGGAAATCGAGAAACCCTCATTATTACAGTCTCACTCACCTAGGAATCCTTTGGGGATTCTATTAAACAACAATACTACCATATTGGAAGTTATGATGACCTGTATACAAAATGGACCACATTGCGACAAGAAAGGGACCAAGCAATGATAAAGTTCACAAATATATTCCATACCGTGCGCACCAAGTTGCGTATCAAATATTATGAGTGACATCTGGTGCTCAATTATTGTGGTGGTCTTCACAGATACATCCAGGAAGAAATGTAGTTTTTGGACATCTCGTCCTTGGGCGAAGCCTATCGATATGCCATTAAAATCAAGAAAATGATTAAACAAAAGATGCGGTAGTTTGGGTCTTGAAACCCCACACAATAGAAGAAATTAAAGGAAATCCCCAACCTGTAGAAAAAAGGGCAGAGAAAATATGGACAGCCTTAGGAAAATGACTCTAAGTCGTAAGAAAAGAAGGACAATGAAATGTGAAAAAAGATATCGGGAAGTGGTGTGACTTCCATAAGAGCCCCTAGCATAACATTACTGATTTCTGCTCAAAGAAGTAATTGGTGGCTGAGGGGAAAGCCTATGAACCAGATGCAGGTTCTGACTCTGAGTCAGAAATAGGAAAAGGGAGATGAATCATTAATGTGGAACCTGATGAGCTAGAGGAAGGCAAGTGCCTCTTTCATTCACAGATGTGGGTGAAAGGAACCCCAGTGCACTTCATCATTGATAATAGTATCTAGAATAACCTCATCTAAGCGGAGGTCATCAAGAAGCTAGCCCTACCAACATTGTCGCACCCACAACCCTACACAATTGGATGGCTCTGCCAAATAATGATCTTCACGTTAGCTAACAATGTTTCCTTCCATAGGCATCAAGCCCTTCAAGGATGAGGTATTGTGTGATGTTTCTCCCCTTTAAGATTTTGATGTTCTTTTGGGCCAACCTTATTTATCGAAACATCATGTTGTATATGAGTCTATGCCTCACAATGTTATTATTACTTTGAACATTAAGTTTTACAGGATATCCAAGGTAGTCCCACCTAGTTCCATTTCCTTTATCTATGCCAAGCAATGTAGGAAGGTTATCTCTCAAATTGATAAGTTTATCTTCTTCATGATTCACTCTCAGAGTGAGAGAAATATTACATCCACATCCAGAGCCTCCACGTTTGACCTCTCCATGCAGTAGAAGAAAGTGGATAAGGTCATGGAAGAAAAGAAAGACATATTCTCCTCACCTACTGGGGTACCACTGGATGGATATCAAGCGTTAGATCCAATAAATGCTCCACAAGGAGAACATCTGACCCAACTCATCACCTTGTGGAAGCCCAATCATGCTAGTATAGAATAAATATGGGACCTGACAACTTTGCATTGATTATCAGGCCCAAAATAAAATCACAGTCTGGAACTGATACCCGATTCCCTGAATCAATGATCTCCTTTATCAGTTCAAGGGGGCCAAATACTTTAGTAATATTGATATGAAGTTTGTCTACTATCAGGTCCCAATAAAGCAGACAAATGTATATAAGAATTCCTTCAAGTAGAAGGAAGGTATTTTTGAATGGCTAGTCATGACCTTTGGTTCGAAAAATTCCCCAACAACTTTCATGAGGATGATGGACGATATCTTGTGAACTTTCACAAATTCTATTGTAGTGGTGTATCTGGATGACATACTCATCTACAAAAAGACTTAGGTAGAGCACTTGCATCATATTCAGTAGGTTCTGCACACCCTGCGACAACAAGATATATGCCAACTTGGAAAATGTTCCTTCGGCATGGACATGGTCCAATTCCTAGGCTTTGTTGTTGATGAACATAGTGTACATGTGGATCCAACCAAGATCTAGTTCATTCATGACTGACCAGCCCTAACCACACTCACTGATATTCAGAGCTTCTTAGGCCTTTCCAATTTCTATCATAGGTTCATGTTGGCATTCTACCATATTGCATGGGCCCTCAGCAAAGTAACCGGAGGTGGTGGTAAGGAAACGCTTGTGTGGGGTTTATTCCAACAACAAGCGTTGGATGATTTGAAGCAATGCTTGTGCTCATCCAAAGTGCTTCCATTACCTAACCTACAAAATCCCTTTGAGATTGAGATAGATGCTTCATACTATGACGTGGGAATAGTTCACACTCAACACGACCACCTCGTGGCCTATCATAGTGAGAGACTATCATATGTCATCCGTAATTACCCTACTTATGACAAAGAAATGTACTACATTGTGAAATCCTGTCTCATTTGGAGGAATTACATTCCTGAGAAAGAGACAGTCATCCAAACTAATCATAATTCGTTGAAATTCATGCAAACACAAGGAAAATTGCAGAATGACCACCATCAGAAGTGGTCCACATACTTGCAAAAATTCCACCTCAACATAAAGTATAAGATAGGAAGTACCAACCATATCATTGATTTCCTCAGTCGACCTCCACTCGCGACACTCACCACGATGCTATACTCTTGCGGCCATGATACCTATAGATAGCCCCACCTCTATGCAAAAAAACATGACTTCTCCATAACCTACTAGATGTTGGGCGAAAACACAATTGTCACTAATTTCTATCTTCAGGATGAGTTGTTATTCCATCTAGGCCATATCTACCTTCCATCAAGAAAGAAATCGAAGATGATCTAGGAATCCCACTACAGTAAGGTGGTAGGACACTTCGATGTAGAGAATATAGTGGAAGTGTTTTAGAAACATTTTTACTGCACAAAACTCTGACAATATGTCAGCAAGTATATCAGGTTTTGCACTACCTACGCTATTACCAAACCAACCACTAAGAAAAAATTCCTATAAACTCCTTTTCCTAATCCTGATAGGCCCTAGGAATCCATCTCCATGGACTAAATTTCGGACCTTCCGTCCATCAAGTGGGGAAATGACTGTGTTTTTGTGGTGGTTGATCGCTTCTCCAAGATGGGGATTCTGGCTACCTGCAAGAAGAGCATCACAGCGGAGGGTCACTACTAAGATATTCTTTGAACAAGTGTGGGTACATTTTGGGATCCCACAACCATTATCTCAGATTGGGAAAATCGTCTCCTCAACACGTTATGGTTGAGCCTCTGGTCAATGTTGGACACCAAGCTCACTAAATCCATTTCCTTCCACCCCTAGACAGATGGCCAAACTGAGTTCTTCAACCAAATGATTGTGCATATTCTGGGCATGTACAATTCCAAGAACGCCCACACATCGGATTAGATTCTTCCCTATGTTCAACACAATCACAACAGATCCATACATAGCTCAACCGACCATATCCCCTTTTATATGGGGTTGGGATTTTAACCATTGGGTCCCATGGATGTTACACTACCCCTTGTGGCCACCCAAATAGAATCATCCCATGATTCAAACGAATCTGACAAATCCATGTGGTTCATTGAGCGTGTCCAAAACATTCTCCAACAAGTTCAGGATATTTTACAGAATTCCAATGCCAAGTACAAGAAACACCATGATCAACACTGGGTTCCACAGAAGTTTCAAGTGGGCGACAAAGTTTGGTTGAACTTGCAGAAAGAACACCTTAAAAGGACCCATCAGAATCTTAGTACACTTTGTTATGGCTCTTACACCATCACTAAGGCTATGGGAGACAATTATTTTGAGCTCTACATTCCCCCCTTCCTTGGATTTCACCCAATGTTTAATGTAGATTTTCTTTGGCCATATTTTCCAGTATTATTGGACACCTCAAAGATAGTAGAACATTTGACACCGAAAGAGCTCAACCATGAATGCATGGAATAGGATTCCATTGATCATATCATGGATACATAGGCTAATGGAACTCACTAGCAGAGGATCCATCTTTATCGGGTTGTCAAATCAAGGTAGCTCCTACACCAAGGCAAGTGACTCACCCGGGGCCAAATTCAGCAAAAAATTTCTCCTTTGATGGGGGAAATCAATGAAATTGATACCATTTATTACTAAGGGGGGAGGATTTATCTAGGTGGGTATTTTTGGCCACCCATGTATTCCAATTGGATCATCTTGGAAGTTTTCCAGTTTGGCATTGTTTTTTCTAGTTTTTGAGTCCTGAACTTCCGGGGCCATTTTGAGGCCCTAAAAAAAACTTTTAGGGCTTGCCACAGTCTTAATGTATGCCAAGTTAGAGTTTGACAGCATAATGTGTAGTCCTTGGATTCCAATGGACTATCGTGTGCCTAAAAAAAAGATCGTATGTAAAAGTTATGACCCGGGGAAGTTGATGTACTAACTTACCCCAATGGGGCCCACATGACTTTTGGCGCTTCATCTCCTAGAGTTAGGTTTTTGGATGTCTAGGGTTTTGAAATTCATGTTTATTGTAACGACCCTTAATTATTAAGCATAATTGATTTAATAATAATCCTAAAAGATTAACTAAACTGTATTTATATCTTAAAGTAACATTTCTAATTGGATAATATTAAATAGTGTTCATGAGGGTTAATGAATGATTTATTTATTAATTAATTCATTAATTAATTAAGTATTAAATTAATGGTTAATAATAAA
>SNQJ01S0128539.1:17617-27820 GCA_010110895.2 Picea sitchensis | reverse complement strand
GGAAAGTCAGTTTTTGATTTTCAGAGACAGCACTTAGGCATAATCAGTGCTGATGATTGTAACTATTGAGTTTAAGAGGGAGTGTTAAATATAATGTAACCTCAACAGTCTGACTATACACTGCTAGTTGTACTGGACAGTTGTACTTTCTATTTTTCTCTTGCTTGAGCCTATTTAGCTCAACCATCTTGCATTGTAATAGAGTTCAGTACTTCTTCATACATTTCAATATACTGTTCTATTATTTTCTCTCTGCATTTCTCTTTGCTTCACAATTTATCAATTTCATTGTACAAGAATGCAATTGGCCGATATTGCTCATCAATCATTTGACCAGACCTGTACTTTTGTTTCTTGCCAATGATTCTTCCATCACTTCACAACAAATTAAATTCAATTGTAGTACCATATGATGGGAGAAGCGTACTTAGCACAGGGCCGACCCTTTTGGAGAAGCGTACTTAGCACAGGGCGAACCCTTTTCAGTGGACCATGTCACGTTTCTTAAACAATAAACTTGTTGTTTAAAGACTTTCTTACGTCAACGCCATAGATCTCTAGTATAGTTTTTATCCACTGCCCATCATCTAGATTGTCTTCGTTACAGAGAAACACAAAGCGTAGGATATCCGATAAACAAAACGTCTAGCCTTGTTTTTTCTGCCCGGGATTTTCTTCTTCGGATGTTTAATTGTATTTTTAACTGTGATTTGGCAATGTTTAGATTTTCAATATTTCTAAATCAATCTGTTAAATCTAGACTACGACTGATTTCTCAATATATTTAACAAAATTTAAATCCCCAAACAACCTCTCACCAAACATCATAAAAAATGCAAATCGTTGGCCAGTAATCATTCTTAATTGATTTTAGGAAATTGTTTTTTATTCATCATTCTAATTTGGTTTTAGTAGATTAGGGTTTCGTAGATTAGGGTTTCGACTGGTGAAAAGCTAAACTGGGTAGGGGAAATAGGTAGTAGGTGTAGACATGGAGAAGGGATTTCATTGTTCTGACAATACCAAATGCCCCGGCGCCGCGAATCGCCTGATACATAGTCATCTCTCCCATTTTTATTGGCCATCACCACAGAGTTAATAACGTCACGAATCATGACATATTTGCAGATAAGAAATTTAAGTCACTGTTCACTTGTTCCTGTTAGGGTCACATGGTTTCTGCATATCTCCACCTACATTTTGGGACAGTCAAGGAAAATGGGTCCCCCCNCCCGCGTACTGGGAATTAGCCTGGTTGCACCATCATAGGGCGTCTTGTCACATCCTTGGAGGTTGGGATTGATGTTTCTCCCTGTCCACGGGTACAGGGAGCCACTACAAATTTTCTCCTTGAGCTGACCTACACCAACCTCAACTAACTTCACCATTTTTCACAGTATCCTTCTGTGTAGCATTGGCATTTTGAGCATTCCTTCTGATAGTACACCTCTGTTTGTTTCCCCGAACTACCTTTGCCTCTGCTTTTGCTTCTGCCCTCACAACAACACCATTTGCTTGGGATTGCTGGAATCAAAATGGAAAAAATGAAGAATGAGATTCTCTGCTTGGGCTCACAGAAAATAGAGAACAGAATGAGGTCCATGGAATGAAAACAAAAAGAAACAAATTAAACATGCCCAGAAAAATAGAATACTAGGCAGGAAGAACGAAAAAATCAGATGGATTAACATAGAGGTTTTACCTGGTTGCTAATTTAATTCCCCAAGAGATTGTTTTAAAAACCCTATACCCCGTTGAAGAGTTCTACTAGAAAATAATCTTTCAGCTTGCTTAATTGACTCTGATTAAACTTACCTGAGTGCCAGGATTGGATCCCTTGGCTCCCTTGTTGGCATTGACAACCAAGTTTACTCCGGACCTCCTAAAACAGTAGTCAGTCCAAGAGTTTAGGACTTGACATTGGAGACAGAGGGCACCAAATAGAACAACAAAATGGCAAAAACAAAAACCCAGCAGCAAAAAAACAAGACTAGTCGCAAAAGATTGATTTACTATATACGAACTACAAGATAATAAATAACATCAAACAACATCCTCCATCACGACATCTTTGTTGATATTGCATTTGGCATTCAAAGCTCCCACCAGATTGCTAATGTCTCCTAAGGATTTCCTATTATTGTTGTTGGCTTGCAGTACCTTTTGGTTGGGTGCCGCCATTGTAGGGCCTGTCATTTTCCACGCATATATCTTAGAAAACAAACCAAGAAATCTAATCTAGTCTACCAATTATAAACATTACAAGTTTTCAAGATATCCACTTACCCTTTACTGCTGCAGCTGGCCTAGAAACAATATGCCTGTTCTCCATCTCACAGTGGTATTGTTCCTGCATTCAGAAGTACCAATAACAAAATCACAAAAATAACAGTTTATATTTCATATTGCACGGGGTGTCTAGCAGATCCAATTATGGGTTACCCTAGCAAAATGTTGATTTTATGGCTACTGGAATTTGGTATTCCAGACTGTTTCGGCAGATGAGAAAGCATATATTGAATACAACAAGAACAATCTTATGCTCAACTTACTGATGTAGGAGTTCCTCCCAAGACTTGTCTTTCCTTATCAGACTGATTGTACTCTACGTTCCAAAATGAAAAGGCATCTGGGCATGGGCACAACCCCTCCTCCCATCATACTCTTATTGTTATCTACTTCCTCCATGAGGGATTTGAACATCCATGCTCCAGTTATCATTCCTATTCCATATGCCACCTGTGACGCCATTACAGCTGGGGACATGGTGCTTCTTCTACACTTTTCTGCCTCTATAACCCAAATGTAAATGCTTCGGTTTTCGTTTCAGTTCAGTTCATGGTGACCACGTCAGATGAGAGTTAAAAAACTTCGCCCAGGCGAGAGAGAGATGGATATTGTTCAATAGTGTATGGGTTGATGCAGGAAACCCCCTTCAGGCTACAGAGTAGCATATACTTGCCGCTATGCAGGAATTCATCCTTTGCGATTTAGCCATTCTCAATTTCTGCATAGCGGCACGTATATGATATATTTGGCTCATTGATTTGGTAGTAGCTAGGGCCTGAGTTAATGGTCTATGATAAAAAAATTAAGATTTGGACTTGGCTAGATGGTAATTGGCTTTCTTTGATTTCTCTACCTTTCCTGAGGTACCTGATACTTGGTAGTAGCTAGGGCCTGAGTTAATGGTCTATGATAATGTATTTTTTAAGCTTTGAACTTGGCTGGATGGTAATTCGCTTGCTTTGATTTCTCTACATTCCCTAAGGTACATGAGCTTATCGTTTGATAACATGCAACAGAAGGCTCTCTATTTGAGATCGATTGTTTTTCTCTTTGAAGAGTGGTAGACTATAAACATGCTCTCTCGTTCCCTGGTTGATTGTAGTGATGCTCCCTCTGTCTCTTCATTGTTCTTTGTTTCACAAGTGGCAGACTTGCATTGATATGATGAATTTTAATTCTGTGAAGTCAGATGGTCGCTTACGGCTTTGTGATTCTTTATCATTTATTCATATGTAATGTAATAATTTCCTTTACAATTGAATAATTTGGTTTAGACATATTTCTATAGTTTCTTTGTCAAATTTGGTTAAATAATTTCATTTGACGTTGATGTTTTCACAATCCAAAAAATGTACCCGAAAAATATTAAAAACTTATGATGTTAATGTTTTCACAATCCAAAAAATGTACCTGGAAAATATTAAAAACTTAAAACGTTTTACTGAAAGAAGGCTTCATAAAACAGGACTAATAGATGGAAATTGTAGCTATTGCAGAAATCCATAAGATGTTGGCCATGTTTTTTGGAGACGCCCGTTTGAACTTGAATACAAGGCCTTTTTACAGGTATGTTCACGTCACGTCGCGTCAGTGGCCTATCTTTCTAGAGGATCCTTGGTGTTGCCCCAAGTCTGTTTCTAGTGTCTTGCAGGTAATTAAGATGGTCACTCTCTACTTCCTATGGAAAAAGGGATGTGCCAGAAAGTTTGAAGATCTGCCCAAAGAAACAGTAACTAAAATGGATAAATTCTTGATTTTCAACTCTGTAGCTATTCAACCCATCTGATTGCCTTGGGAAAAGATTGTGAGAAGCTAGATATATGATCTAGATCTCATGCACTTGTCTGCTTGCATGAGTAGGTAGGAGGAAGGATGTTTAGATATAATGAAGACTTAGCATATACTCTTTGAATAGATGACAATTGCATCGCTTCACACTTTTCAAATACAAAAGTTTCATCCTTGTACACTCCAAATTCCAAACCAAGGTTGTCAGACTCGGAGTCAGCAAAAGCTCGGCCAACATGGAACTCAAAAATCTCAGCGACTCAACAAAACTCAGTTCAGGACTCGATGAAACTTGGCAGATAGACTTGGCAAAACTCTGAAAATAGACCTGCAACGCTCGGCTCAGGACTCGGCATATTTCTCAGCAAGGCTTGGTTCAAGACTTGGCAGGTCTGACAAGTTTGAGCAGAGTTCGATGAGTTTTGGCAATTTTCATTTTCAGGCAAGTTTCAGGCCAAGTTTATACTAATTACCAGTTCCAGGATTGACCCGGGGAGACCCAAAAAGACTCACGTATCTTGCCCAGGTCTCACAACACTGCTCCAAACTTGTTGTGTAGTGATCGTTGAAACTAGGCCAACTATCATTAGGATATTATGCCAACTCACAGCTACTTTGAATACTGGTGTTGCCTAAAGAAAAATAAACTAAAAATCCAGCAATGAAAATGGAAAGAAAATGAATGGAATCAATCCCACTTTGCACAAGATTCTCTTTATATACTCTGCAAAGGATAATGTCAACTAATTTTTCGAGATTTCGGAGAGTATTTTAGAGAGTAAGAAGTTTATTTGATTATCAACTATTTCACGGGAGCTACTTTGTTTTAATTTATTAAAAGGTATCACCCCCCAACAAGGGGCCTATAATGCACTCGAAAAGTTACATGTCCCTAGGAGTTATTTAAGTACCTCCGAAGCTACATCAAAGATTGAAAATATATTCTATTTCATTTCTGTGCGAAGAGGCCCTAATTGAGGTACTGTTGTCAGTAACCTTGGGGTTTTTATCATTGTTTTACTCTGCTCTTTTATAGAAGAATATATCAATTAGATAGAAATTAATGAAAACATAGATAGCGATTTGATAAAGATTAAAGAAAACGACATTAAGTATGTTAACTTACAGTTGTCCGCAGTTTCAAGTTTTTTCCTCATCAGCTCCAACTATAGGTAGACATTTCTCCACCGCAAATCTTTATTTGCCGAAGATCAGTTTGCTCACCTTAAGGTAACTGTGACCTGCGCTATACAGAAATAACTATATTTCAAAATAAAAAGATATGCGAAAGATCATTTCCCTTGTAAATTCATGATTATACTCTCACAGAAACTGAACTGTATATTTTACAATAAGTAACGATAGAATTATATCCACCGAAAATGTTTAGCCGCCATTAAATAACTGAACGCCTGATTCTCGGCACCCCCGACCAGCAATTAACCTGCAATTTACAGAAGGTTCATGTATCCATGAGTGACAACTATTAAACATAACAGAAACCTCTACAGTCTACATGCTTACTCAGTTTAAAGAAAAATATTGAGGGAAAACTGTTACCCTGAGTCAGTTTATGCGATTTTTATATGCATCTACAAGCACGACTGGTTGTGGCCGGATTGTCCGAGGAAATCAAAGAATAATTCCTCAAACTAAAACTTGCCAAGACTGCCACCCCACCCGAACCCAACCCACCACTTGTGGGCATCCACGGGATTCGGCACGCATCACAGTCCCTGACTAAAGAAGATATTTTTCAAGCAATGTACAGTGGATTCTGGGCATCCTCGGCACGCATCACGTCCTGCAAGGATACTAACAAGGGTTCTGCTCTACAGTGCATCGACTGCAGTGACATGTAGCAGAACTTACTTACAAGTAATGAGATGAGACTCCTTCGTATCGTAATGAGATGAGACTCCTTCGTATCAGCTTTGTCATCAAGCCATGTGATTTTGGAAACGTGGAAACTGTTGATTAGTTTAGATAGCATGGAAAATTATAGTGAGTAATTGAGGTAAGGATGACCGTTGGAAAAAATGTTAATTAAAACATTGGAAGAAGTGAAGCTGGCAATAACACTTCAAACCTATTAACCAATAAGATAAACATTAACATTAAACCTATTAACATTTTTTTATTTTAAAATATATGAATACAAACTTTTTAAAGTTAAACATTAGAATTTCTGCAAAAAAAAATTAAAGTCAACCCTAAACTAATATAAAATCAATGATGAACTCATTGCTATAGTCCGAGGCCTTTCCGCAGGGACTAATAAGACTAAATTGCATCTTTAAAATTATTCGCTTAGTATGGACTGGAACTTTTGCTTTTTGTTATTCCATACTTCCAAGAATATTGTAATCCTTCTAGAATATTGTAATTATTTTGGATTCCACTGAAGAGTAGCGTAAAGTGAATAGAATTTAATGTTTTGTTTTTTATATTTTTAAATCCCAAGGGGAGATTAAAATCGTCACGGACTCACGTATGTTGTTAAATCATAAATAGATAAAAATTCATCGAAAACAAACATTTATAATATACTAAACTCACACTGTTCTCCAAAACCTCTACATTGTTAAATCATAAATAGATACAAATTCAGTGAAAACAAACTTTTGTAAAATACTAATCCACACTGTTCTCCAAAACTTTTACATTGTTAAATTATAAATAGATAAAAAAATCAGTGAAAACAAACTTTTATAATATACTAATCTCATACTGTCTTCCAAAACCTTTACCTTGTTGGCACTTTTAAAGGCGACATTTCAGCTTGGTGAAACTCATTTTAATTTTTTGATTTTTAAAATTTATTTATAATGTTGACACATTTTCAATTAAAGAAGAGGAATTTTAATTCTAGTAAAAGTTATTTCAAAACACTTTAATTAAAAGTAATATATTATTAAAGGTCATCTAGTATTTCAATAGAATAGAAATATATATTTATTTGAAGGTTTTGTATGGAGGGGAGGAGGGTTCAATGAAGTAGTGAAGGAGGGAAGGGTTAGAGGGTTCGAAAAGGTGGTTTCGTATTACAGTATTTTGCACCTTTAAAACTTTATAATGACTTATTCATTTTCATTTTTATATTTGCGATGTTTTTGTTATTTTTGTTGTTTAATATTCAAAAGTCTTGATATGATATGATATGAGAATATGAGAAATTTTTTTACATGTAACAATTTATATAATTTATTGGGTATTAAAATGTTTGTCATATTTCATGTATATTTATCGAAGTTGTTAAAAAAATAATTACAAATCAATTATTTAATTATGATATGTTAACTTTAAAAAAAAAATTAGATATAAGAAAATTAAGGATCATGATAATTTATTCATGTAGTTTTTAGAAATGATTTCTTTCTCACTAAGGATTTTGATGTGGATATTGATACGATTTCAATGTGTATATCTCTACCTCTTTTGAGAAAAAGAAGGGGATGGATGATTTGGGTAATTTGGACCATTTTGAATTCATTGGATGATAGAATGTAAGGAAAAAAATAGAAAAAGAGTTAATCCGTGAATTTGCATAATCATCATATAATACTTAAATAAGAGTTATATTATGCCACTATAGTAGCGATACAAATAAAAAGAGATAAAGAAATAGAGAACTAGGATATATATAGTGAAAAATATGGAATTTTATAATTGCAGAGGTGTATTGATAGGAACATTTTGTAAAAGGATTCTTTGATATATTCAACAATATCTAGTGAATGACATTTATTCTTTAATATTCCATAAACACATATGATATGTCATAGATCCACTAAATGAATTCCATGATCATACTTTGTGTCTTGACCTTCAATAAATTAAAAAAAATATCAACCATTATTTAGATAAACTATATAATAGATGAATTCCCTTCATACTTGGTCAATATGTAAAAGAAAATACCCAAAACTAAAAATACCAATGGAAAAAGATAATGAAAAGCCTTAATAATAAAAAATAAGAATTTATTTATATTGCACTACATCATATTTTGTTCACCCTATTGGTGAGTTTTATTTTTCATTTTAGAATACATAAAATTTCAAATAGTGGGAATTTGACATAGTAGGTTGGATGGAGATTTTTATCTATGTTGAGTTTGGTCTTAACCATGTTTTTATAAGTGGAAAATTATATGTTTTTGATAGATAGTATATTTGTATTTAAAATGTTCAAATGTAATAAAAAAATTGAAATTTAATTGAAATGGAGAAACTCCTAAATAATTTGAACAAAAATCCAACACACTCACATTAAAAATTTCCAGTACTAACTCTTAACTAACCTCTCATAAGTACACATAAACATTGTCCATGGCATCAATACACTTAGAAACCTGAACTATTCATCATCATAGATAAATACTCCTTTTATTATCCATTC
Organism: Picea sitchensis; assembly: GCA_010110895.2. Lineage (NCBI taxonomy): Eukaryota > Viridiplantae > Streptophyta > Pinopsida > Pinales > Pinaceae > Picea > Picea sitchensis. The sequence goes on along the minus strand of SNQJ01S0128539.1, from coordinate 19,342 downwards.
TTAAGGACAATTAACTAATATTACCTATTAGATTGGCAATAATCGTGAAGAATACATAAATAATATTTTAAGGTTATGAAAAAGTGCATGTTAAAAAAACAATTTTATATGATTGTTTATTAAACCTAGAACTAACCAACATTCTCCTCAAAAAATTAAACACATTTGCATGGGTTAGTGCACATTCTAACCATTTATTGACAATTGGAAGGCTAGATAGTTCATGGTGTTCAATAACCACTTTTGTAATAACATGGAGGTGTCATTATACATTTTGCAAAACTTATATCCTACGATTGTTTTACATTTCCCTAAAAACTATTCCAACATTAGCGAATTATATAAGGTAGTGTTACGGAAATATTCCCCTGTGGATAGGTGAACTTTTCCTTGGATTATTGACCCCTATACCAAGATATAAATAATCATTTGAACACTACCATTCCTATAAACTCATTTTTATTATCGAAAAAGAGAGGAGAAGGTAAAGTAAGGTGTACTATGTTTACAATGTGTGTTCTAGCAGCTCCTATCCACAAGCTTGATCCAATTCCTTACGCAAATCAATACCTACAATGAACAACAAGAAACAAGCGACTTCCTTCTACTCTAATGGATTAGGCAAAGAAAATTCATCTATGCAAATAAAATTAAACATAGACAAGCACATGAAACCACATACTTGAAGGAAATAGGCCAAGTATATTAAATGACAACAAAGAAAAATTACATGCCATGATTGATGTTAGTTGCAAATCCTCCAAGCTCTCCTCTTCCAATCCTTGCAAGAATCCCATGACAATAAGTCTGATATATCCAAGCTACCTCTCCTTTCACCATGAAAATCCCTTATTATATAGGATTTGGAGGCTTGACAACCACCATGGAGAATATCACTCACTAGATCCACTAAAATGGGATCTCCAAGATTTTTAGGCAAAAAATATGTCTCAAGGATTTTAGGGAGAAAATATCTCTCAAGGATTTTAATGAGGAAATATCTCTCAAGATCCACCAAATTAGGATTTTTTTTTGAGAAAATATCTCAACCATCCATGATATTCTCAACCTCTCCTTGACATTAGGAAACTAAATGTGGGTTGGATTCTCACACTAAATTAATTTCATTTTTATGAATATTAATAATAATTCATGTGCACATAGTATTTTAACCTTCATATGATATATTTTTCCTCCTCATTGACTAGGGATTGTGACAAATGTTATTTCATGGTGTTAGTGTATGTGACATTTTTACGACACTTGTGACACTTAGGGTGAGGTAATTAAGTGTGGAATTTTTATGCATGACAAATGCCCCCTAAAGTGTCAGGTCAGAAGAGAAACGGATAGCCAAAACACTTTATAATTCTTCAATGCAAGGGTGTCGAGTTGGATAACCTGGCAGTAGCTGCAGAAAATCATCAAAAAATATTAATATGTGTTTCATTTCCAAGGCATGCATACCTATGCTTGGAATACAAGATGATTCAAAGAATGGATACAAAGCAATACACTGTGGATCCATGAAAAATATTGACTAAGGATATGGCCACTGGAGATACAATGTGGATCAATACCTCCATGACATGAACTGATCGTAGCCACCAGAAATACATAGTGGAGCTACGAGATGATAAAACATAGCCACAAACAAATACAATGTGGATCTATGTGACAATATATATACATATACATATACATATACATATACATATACATATA